>WSZQ02098146.1:0-11573 GCA_019419845.2 Weissflogia rhopalogaster | reverse complement strand
CAGGTAACGGTACACTTAACGGTACATTACGTATTACTTAAGTTCATTTGGTTTACATTCAATATTAAGAGATTCTTGTAAAGTATCAGGTAATTTACATCCTGTAGTTTCAGGAAGAAAAAATATAAATATGCCTGAACACGTTCCAAAAATCCCAAACAAAAGTGTTGGTAAAAATGGTGAAACTAATGCCTAAAAGTTAAAATTCACTCATAAAAATATTAATTGCTTCTTTATCTTACTAATAGAGGTAGTTGGGGAGCTGCAACTGAGCCAAGCCTTCCACAAACTGCACAAAAACCCAAAATTGTCAGCCTCAAAGTAGTTGGGAACATTTCTGATGTATAGATAAATATAGTTTTGAATGCTATCGTCGCTCCAAACTTTCCAATTAGTGATAAAACTAGTTGAGCTATCCAGTATTCTAAAAATTTAGTTAAATAAGTTAAATAAGTCTTAAGTAATTGTAATTAAAATACCTTGGGTTATGAATCCACATACCAAACAAGCAACCCCTCCAATAAAAAGTGATCCACCTGTTGTATATCTCCGACCAAGTCGATCCAAAATATAATAACATAGGATATATGCAGGTAGCTCAATTGCAGCCATTATTATAAAGTTAAGATAAATATTTCCCGTCAAAGAAACGGAATAAACTGACAACCCAAAATACACAAAAGTACAACTAAGCCATGTAAATGAACAATTTAACACTCTAAACAACAATTTGGGATGTTTAAAGATGCTTAGAATGCTCTCTGTCTCTAGTTTAATATTTTGGTCCATCTCTGATGAGGCATTGCTATTTTCTAAGTGCTCCTGTAAATTTTCCGCAAGATCTATCTTGTTAAATTTAGCAATACGTTTCATAACGTAGTAAGCTTCCTTAAATCTCCTCTTGGCAAGCAAATAACATAAAGAATCATCCAATATCCAATAATAGGAGATGAATAAAATCCCAGGGATGTGTAGAACTAATAACATAATTCTCCAAGTTGGTGATAACCATGCTGCTAAGCCGACTAACATTTCACCAACTGGATAAGCCAGAACGGTTATTGTTGTCCCAAAAACACGCTCTTCGGGGACTAGTAGTTCAACAGCTATAAAGAAAAGCTGGAATTATAGGTGGAAATATATTATAATGTTGTCTAACTTACTGAAAACATATGCACTACTGAAAATAGCTGTGCTAAAAGCGGAACTTGCAAATTCCATACTTGCGAAAACCAGATATGATGGGGAAAGTGCTTTAACAATACCTAGGATCGAAGTTAGTATTAGTGAAAGGATTAAGATCATTTTGCGTCCATAAATATCTGAAAAGTATCCCAGGAATGGAAGTAGACATATTTTTCCAACCTCTCCCAATGAACCAAGAATTGTGAGTTTCCATAAATTCTCTTCACATGTCAAATTAAACTAAAATTTATATATTTTTCAAATTTCAAATTTCAAATAAAAAATTAGATATAACATACATCATATTGTATAGTTTTATTTCTTTCTTCAGTAACTAGTTTATCACACTGTTGGATACTTGATTTATTAAAACTCTCAGTAATACAATACTTTGATTGTGAGTATTCATAATTATTTTTTGAGAAACGTTCACATTTTTTAAATATGTCACCTTCACGTGGAATTGCGTCTTTCAGCCACGATTGAGAATATTCATGATCTTTTAAATCTAAATCGCATTCTTCTACGAAACATCTTAAAGAAATGACTTTAATATATAAAAAATAAAACTAAATAAATTACCTGTGATTGGTGCTTCTTGTATTAAATATATAACAAAATTGGAGGCATGAGAATGCAACGGTTAAAGATATGAACACAAAATTCCATTTTTGATAAGTTCCAAAATAGTTTAAGTCTCTAACTATACTTTCGGTGTTTGTGTTTCGACTCATTGTTCTCTTATACTGATATCGGGTTTGAATAATTTGTATACTCCAGGTTTGGCGATATGCAAAAAAGCGAAATATATTTAAATAGTTTCCTTATATTATTATAAGATAAACCCAGTAATAACCATTCCAATTCCTTTATCACTATATGGTTGTGTCTCTCACCACTCCACACACGATTTTCGTAGCAACTAATTTTTATTTGTGATTTTATCAGTGTTTTGCCGTAAAATGTATAGTTACATAGGGATTAACAGATTCGGTGAAAAGAAGAAAGATATTTTTTTTGTGTGAGTTTGGGCAAATCCCATTGTCTGATAGTATAAAAGTTAATTGGAATATTTGTGTCTCTGTAATTGAAGTTTAAACCTTGTTTTCTTATGATTTATAGGAGTTCGCCGCGTCAAATGTTGCTACGTTCTGATGACATTAGATCAGCTTAAATCAGAGTGTAAATAAGTGTATATTATTATGGTAACAATATGTTTATTCGAATGTGAAATAATCAGGAGAAGTCAATTTTTCAAATTTTCTATTCGTTGGAATTCAATTTAATATGATTAGATTATTATATTATTAAGCTTAATTTGGTTCATCACCATCAGATGATGCAGTGATTTGTTGCCAAGACCAAGGAAAATTTCCTTAGCATAGGTTTTGAAAGAATACCGCTAATAAGTCCACATACACATGATAACTTAGTGCCCATTCTATGATTCCTTATATTCCATCTAAATTTCAGGTGGAAATGGTCACTATTTGATAGTATCTTGCTTAAGAATCATTGGACTTAGATTCTCGTAAAATATCATGTGATATTCATCAAATTAGGTTCAATTTAGTTTAGTATCAGTTAACAGGGTGCAAAAGCAAAGAAAAGTGGATCTTAGCACCATTTGTTAAAGAAGTCCGCAAAGAAGTGCTCTTATACAGGATAACATCATGCCTATTCTATGAATATTTGTGTTGCCTCTTAAGGTGTAATTCCTATTTAAGGTGTAATATTCAGTGGAATTGTTTTTTTTTTTAATTTCCAAGTATACCTTCGTACATAACAATATTTTACTTATATTCATTGGCATTACAACGAATAAGATGAAATTCTCCTAAAATATCATGTGATGTTTATTATATTGAGATCAATTTTAATATCAATTGTTTAATATCAATTAACAGCGTCAGGTGTTGCAGTGATTATCTGCCATGACTAAGATACGTAGTCCTTAGCGCAGTATTTCAATGGTATTGCAAATAACTCTCACTCACATGGTAACTTAGTATATTTTCTACGAATCTTTATATTTTTTCTTAATTTCAAGTGAAATAATCATTGGTAATCACGTTTTTAATTTCCAAGAATACACCAGTACATATGCATTAAAATTACGTCGAACATTATTCAAAAATAACATGTTATTTTCATCATATTTGGTTAAATGCTGCAAATAAGTACTTATAAAGATGGTAAAATATTGCCAATTTTTTTAACCTTTTTGTTGTTGCTGTTGATTTCAGGTGAAATACGCCAGAGAAAGTTCTTCATTTCAAATTTCAAAGAAATATAACAATATCTTATTTAGGTCCATTGAAATAACGACGAAAATGAAGAGATCCTGTAGTTTCAGGAAGGAAATATATAAACAACCCGGAGCATAATCCAAGAATCCCAAACAAAATAGATGGAAAATATGGTGATATTAATGCCTACAACAGAATAATTTCTTAATATCGTTGCACCCTTCCTAATTCTGTGGATGTTTTGTTCTTAATTAATACTTCAACTTCTTATCAACTAGAAATATATGATTTCTTACCAATAGAGGAAGTTGCGGAGCAGCTATAACAGCATCTCTTCCACTCATGGAACTTATTCCCAAGAGAGTATGTCTTAATGTAGTTGGAAACATCTCAGCTGAGTAGATACAGATTTGAACGCAATAGTAGCTCCAAACTTTCCTATCATTGATTGCATAATCTGTGCTGTCCAATTATCTAATAAATATTAAACTATAAATGCAATCGTCAAGAAGATCCTAGATTATATACCTGCTGAGATTAAATCACATTCGAAACATGTTATACCAGTAATTAAAAGTGATCCACTCATGGTGTATCATCTTCCAATACGATCCAGAATATAATAACAGGCAATATATATAGGTATTTCCATAATAGCTAATATAATAAAATTGAAATAGACATTGCCACTTATAGAAACTGCAATTATTGACAAACCAAAGTAAAGGAATGTTGAACTTATCCAAGTAAATGAACAGTTCAATACTCTTAGTAACAACCTTGGATACTTAAATATTTTAATTAGATTTTCACTAATATCTTCAATATTTTTGTCTGTACAATTTTGTACGTTCCTGTTTTGATGAATTGATTGTCTTATCTGATTTTCCAGATCATTTGATAGCTCGATTTTATGTATTCTGGCAATTCGACGCATATTTTGAGCAGTTATTTTAACTCGACCATTTGCTATCAGAAAACATAGAGAATCGTCAAGTAATCAAAAGAAGGAAATGAATAATATACCAGGAATATGTATAACTAATAACGCAATTTGCCAGATTGGTGCTATCCATGCAACGAGAGCTACAATTATTTCGCCAATTGGGAAGGCTAAAACTGTTAAAGTGGTTCCAAAGACACGTTGTTCAGGAATTAATAGTTCTACAGCTAGAAAGAGACAAATTATTTTTTAGTAGGTCCGTACGTATTTTTCGGACTTACTGAAAACGTAAGCACAAACATAAATTGCAGCACTAAATGCAGCGCATCCAAATTCCACCGATGCAAACACCAAATAATTTGGGGAAAATGCTTTTACTATACCAAGGATTGCAGAGAGTACTAGACATAGAACGAAGACATTTTTTCGGCCTTGGTGATCTGAGAAATGACCAAGGAGAGGAAAAAGCAAAACTTTCTCAACTTCTCCGAGTGATCCCAAAAATGTGAGCTTCCATAAATTTTCATTGCATGTTAAATTAAACTGTGAATAAGATATTTGAAAATTATGATCAGATTTATGTTAGTTGAGTGTACTAATTACATACAGTGTATTGAATTGTGTCATATTCATCCTCCTTTACTAGTTTATCGCAAGTTTCAATACTAAATGTATTAAAATTGTGTGCATCACATGTTTACCTTTCGTCTTTAGTAAAATTATTGTTATAATTGAAACATTCACACTTTCCATTCCAACCAAGGCTGTTCATATGTTAAATTTTGTTGTGCCAAACCCGTCGCATGTTTCGATATAGCACCTTATAAAATAAAATAACGGAATTTGATATGACATAACGATACCATAGACAGAAATATGTTATTTACCTGTGATTTGTGCTTCTTGTAATAAATACATAACTGAATTGAACACAAGAAAAAGCAACCGATAAGGCAACGAAGAAGAAGTTACATTTTTGATAAGTTCCCAATTTATTTAATCTTTACCAAATTACAAAATTTTCTATATTATTTGCGCTCGAATGGTCCTCCATTATTCAATATTTTTCAAAATTTGGAACTATGTCTAATACTGGGCCAATATATTTTGTGAACTTATATAAACTGGTAAACCGTGATTATAAAATATCTTGATATACATCACGGGATTCATTTGAGAAATACCAACCATATTGTGCATTGTTTATTGAATTCCACACCACATGGTTCTTATAGGAATATTTCCAAGAAAATGTGTCTAAATTCTAAAAAGTTCTAAAATGTCTAATATTACCAGATACATTCTTGAAATCATCAATAAGTTTCGCAAGCAAGCAATGTAATCCATAAAACGATCTGCAGAAGAACCTTGAAATCTGATGATATGCACGTTGAGTTATTTTCATAATTAAACAAAATGACAAATTACAGGAAAACAAAGTGGAAATGTCAAGGTAAGAATATGGAAAACTTTAATTTAAAAAAGACTTAGTACGTATATTTTTTACATTATGTTAAACAGTTTTGTGTGGTTTTTGGTCTCTTCCTGTTTCCACAGCCTCTTCTAGAGTATCTGGAAGTTTGCATCCGGTGGTTTCAGGCAGGAAAAACACGAATATTCCAGCTGACATTCCCAGGATGCCGAAGAGAATTGGTGGAAGTAGGGGGGATATACTTGTCTGAAAGTTTATTTTAAAAAATATAGTTAGATATAATACAGTTTCGAGTTTTGGAAGGAATTTACTAATATTGGGAGTTGGGGAGCCGCTATAGATCCAATTCGTCCAAACATGGAGCAAAACGCTAGTAGAGTATGTCTTAAAGTAGTTGGAAACATTTCCGCTGTGTAAATGTAAACTGTCTTATACGCCAATGTAGCTGTAAACTTTCCTACCATGGGTAGTACAAGTTGAACCACCCACATTTCTGTAAGAATGTAAAAAATGTAATTATCCATAAAAGCTTTGTTGATTTTATATAGTTATACCTGCAGGTATAAAAGCGCACGCTAAACAAGCAGCACCACTGATGAGAAGAGAACCACCTGACGTATATCTTCTTCCAAAATGGTCCAAAATATAATAGCACACAACATATGCTGGTAACTCAATTACAGCCATGATTATAAAGTTGAGATAAATATTTCCGGTTAAGGATACTGAATATACTGTGAGACCATAATAGACGAACGTACAACTAATCCACGTGAAAGAACAATTCAGTACGCGGAGCAACAACGAAGGATAGTTGAAAATCTGACAGACTGTCTCACTAGGTAACGTGTTTTCCTCATCGATATTGTCAGACTTTTTATCGGTATTTTTCTCAAGTTTGATGGTTTGTTTCAAATGTGTTTCTAAGTTATCTGGTATTTCCACCTTGTTAGCTTTGGCAATTCGTTTAATAATACGTGCAGTTTGTTTTATTCTGCCGTTAGCCACTAGGAAACAAAGAGAATCATCTAGAAGCCAGTAGAAACTAATGAAAAGAACACCGGGAGCATGTAGGGCTAGGAGCATAATTCGCCAACTTGGTGCAAACCACGCTGCAATGCCAACTAAAATTTGCCCGCACGGAAAAGCCATCGCTGTTATCGTACTACCAAAAACTCTTTCTTGGGGTACTAGTAATTCTACAGCTGTAAAAAAAGAAAAACCTCAAGGAAAATCGTTTAAGGTGTTTTGAAGACAGACTTACCAAAAATATACACACATCCATAAATTGCGCTAGTAAAACACGCGGTTGTAAACTCCATAAATGCAAATATGGCATACGAAGGTGCAACAGCTTTAACTACCCCAAAGATCGCGCTCATTACGAGCGATATAATTAATACTACTTTACGTCCATAGCGATCAGAAAAATACCCGGCGAACGGCGATGATACGACCTTTCCAATCTCATCGAGAGAGCCTACTATTGTCAGCTTCCATAAATTATCTTCGCATGTTAAGCCAAACTGGAAAAACATGAACAGCATTAATATCGCAAAATATCATACACGTGCATTTAGCGTACGTCATGCTCTATTGTGCTCACTTCCTCCTCAAGGACAAGTTTATCACATCTTTGTATATCTGATTGATTAAACGATTCCGGCTCGCATGCGAGGATGGTTTCATCCGGATCCGCTTCCAAAATTGTTGCGTAACGCTCGCATTTCCGAAATGTGGACCCATCGTAAGGTATCGCATTTTCCAGCCAGGGCTGATCGTATGTTTGATTCTCGCTCGAGTCGCATTCATCAACAAAGCATCTAATTAAAGTTGTTAAAGAGTTAGCAATGATGCAATGTAATGCGCACAAGTGATGCAAGTCTTACCTGTACGTCGTACTTCTTGTGTTGAACACGTAGCTGTATTGAACGCATGAAAAGGCCACCGCTAAAGAGATGAATAAAAACTTCCATTTCTGATACGTGCCAAAACAACTGAGTGTTGTAATTAGCGAATTGATGTCAAATGCCGTCATTGTAGCGCACCTAAACAGAGTTGGGATTAATTCTTGCACATTTCTAAGATGATCGGCAGTTACCTTTGTTGCAAACACTAGAAGTTTATGTTATCATTATAGCTTTTAGTTTGATCAAAGAAAACGGTGAAGTTCTTCCAAATGAGGGCTTACCAATAATGTAAAGTTGCTTGAGCTACTTGTTTCGTGCGCAATCGAGTGATTGTCGATTAGTACTCGGACAACTTGTTAATGGATTACCTTTTGGTCAATTGTCTGTAATAATTGCTGAATATTCCTGGATGTATTATTGTAACTTTCACACTGCACACCTTTGTGACTAATGTTTTTGTGTGCTGGTTTCTCCCAGCCCGTCGTCGTCGGCAAATTCCAATTGCTATTGGTTCACTTCTTACGCGCGCAAGTAAACAAGTGCGATGATGAGGTTTATTCGTACTTGAACCACATCAAACTTTATCTCCATTTAAAACAACACCTTCTGCTTTGTAATAAATTGCGCGAAAAAAATAAACAACCGGTTTTACACAACTTCGAACAAAACTCATTCCGCGAATCGGCGCTCTACTACTTTTTCTGCGCAGCTTAGCTCCGGGGACCGCAAACACGCACTCTGTGCAAATACTAACGACGAATGAACTCGTCGCCACCGATTTCCAGCATTTTAGCTTCCTGTAATTAGCGATTCAAGTACATAACATTCGAATTGGTGTAATAAATAAAACAGGTTTTTGCCAAATTTCGGCCGTGTTGCCTCAGATCGCAGCGGCACGCGTGGAAAATTTTACACATCGCCTGCACTTTGGCCCAAAACTAATCGAAGCCGACCAACGACCCAATCGGCATTTCCGATTCGGGCCCCGACTTACGGAAAGTTGGTGGTAATTTGCAGCACGCTTCGCAAATGAGCGGTGCATGCCTGAAATTACACATAATTGATCATGCTTCCAAATTATCTTATCCCTATTATTTCGCAATTGACCGGACTAAGCGAAATTTTATTCCTATACAAATACAAACTATAAATCCTATTTCTACCAGATCAAACATAGTCTAAATTTAAACTAAATTGTAGCAATTTCTGACAATTTCGTACCAATAACAACATAGAAACAAAAATCCGTACTTATCACAATTTTAAATAGAAACTTTATAAAATCTATTAATTGATCTTACATTATTATTGATACTTTATCCAATATGCAATATTATATATGCTGTGGCAGACGTTCACGATTCCATGAAAAATAAAATTTATAAGTCATGACCAATATTTTCCATTCATGATAATCATCCTTTCACTAAAGTTTGTTTTTCAAGTTCTTAAAAATTTCTAATTATGTAATTTCAAGCCGCATTTACATTCATAAACATGATTTCTTAAGAAATAGTCGCGCTTCTCAGAATAGGATAGCCACAAGTCATAAATTTCGGCTAATGGATTTACATTTGAATAAATATTTCCTTATGGGGAAATACCAAACATTGGTAAACCACAGACTAAATTACTCGAATTTTTAATGATCTTTACAAACTTTTAATTTTATAACATTATATTTCGTGAGAAAATTATTTTAATAGATCAGAAATTAAAATGTAATTCCAATGTTTTAATGCTATTTTATGAGGTTTTTTTTGTTGCTTATTAATAGTAATTATACTAATCTATCTGTTCTTGAAGTTTCCTATCTAATTATTACCAGTTAATGATAATAAGATAGCGTCAAATTATAATTAAGGTATTATTCTATATTAGTCAATCATTTTATCATACACATATGGATTAAATTAAGGAGTACGTTTTCCAAAACTCGATTTGCATTCTCGACACATCCAATAGTGATTGAATCTATAAAAATGTCAACAACTATTATAAAATTATCAACAAATTCATGACGTGCAAACCATGTCCTTGGTATGATATTATTTTTCGAATAAAATCTTGGTACGTAAACAGAAATATCCGATTTTCCCACGTGGAAATAAAACATTTAATTGGTACATGGTACTGTGCATAGCTCTAAAGGATGTTTTTTATGCCTTTTTAATGCCGTAACAGTAACTAGTCAGATGATATTTTGAGAATCAAAACATTGTCACGGAAATTTACCAGTGCATCGAAGTTACGTACCGAAAATAGCCGCGCGTGTTATGCGAATTGGTCAACGACATGATAATTTTATGCAGAAAACCGGATACACATAATGCTAACCTAGACCAAGATCGTGGTGAAATTCGAAAGATTTAATGTGTTTCCGCACACCTTTGAAAGACCTTCGATTTGTTTACATTAATCAGCTTCATTAATAAAGTTTGGTTTTGTGGTTTACAGTTTTGTGTTTGATGGTAATAATTTGTTATGAAAACAGTTTCCAAGAATGGAGTTGTTTACAAGGAATACATATGTTTGAGTAGTTCATTTAGTGGATTTTCCTGGAAATGTGATTTTGAAAGTCATTTGCATAGTATATTTACATAGCGAAAGAAAACTGGTACCAACTCATTTTTATTGAAAATTAATACGTAACAATAATTAGTGATAATTAATACGTAACTGGACATTAGTTTGCACCTCCTCTCTTTGAAATTTTGTACAGCTTCAATACACGTCTAGAAAATGTAATTAGCTTCATTGGTTTACCTGGTATATACATTTTTCCAAATCATTCTGAAATCAATCTTTCTTTTCTGAAAATCATGAAACGTTGTTAGATTTGAGGGATTATAGTGCATTTATTATAAGTCGCATAGATCTAAGTTCGAACGTATTCGAATCAGCAACTCTTTCTTTTTACGATGAGAAAATATTATTAGCTTTATTAGTTTCCCTGGAAAATTCAACCTTCTACATCGTGTTTTTAAAAGGGTCGAAACTTTGGCAACTTTGATGGGCTTCAGAGCCCTTATTTGAAGACACACTAACATATGGTTGATCTTATGTGAAGTCCCAACTCTTATTCCTTCATTTAGCGTTGAGATAACTTTCCATTCTTAACGTTAGCAGGAAAATGCAATTTTCCAAAATGTGTTTTGTCAAAAGTTGGACTATAATACTTAACATGTTCTCCCTGAAAATACAATAAAATAAGTTATTGTGAAAACTGAAATGAACATGTTAAGAGAAACTTGTCTAATTACAAGGAATCACAATTTCCGTTCAAGAATTTTTCACGAAATTTAAAAAGAATTTTGCATTTCAAGCTGGTGTCCCCATCTAGCCGCGAATGACTGAAATGTGCCATCTTCACAATATAGTGATCTTCCTGATCTCATGTACAAAATTCTTTTTAATTGTGTAGTCTATTCAGTAGATGTCAGTAGTATCCCAATTTAGAGAAAAACATATTTAAAGGTATAAAAGTACATTTTTTAAACTATAATTTTCAACATTTGATCTTCTGCTTGTTCCACCGATTTGCCCTTCTGGGATTGACCCTCTAAGGTAAAAAGTTAAGCAAAGTCTTTGTAGATCTATTCAGTAGTTTGATATCAAAAATTGACGGACAGATAGTATTAAAAGTTGACAAATTCGGTAAAATCATTAACAGTTATTGATGAAGTGGCCTGTCAATGTAAAATATATTTGCAAAATATTAAGCAATTTAGAAAAAGCATAATAACTCTTCAAAATAGAGGACTTTTCGAAATTTACAGGACCTTTTACTGTAAAATTGCACTTTACGGATAAACTAATTATCATAATAAAATTGTCTCAATGTGAAATAAAGG
>WSZQ02098135.1:0-11578 GCA_019419845.2 Weissflogia rhopalogaster | reverse complement strand
TGGGTTTTGGGTTTTGGGTTTTGGGTTTTGGGTTTTGGGTTTTGGGTTTTGGGTTTTGGGTTTTGGGTTTTGGGTTTGGGATTTTGGTTTTGGGTTTTGGTTTTGGGTTTTGGTTTTGGGTTTTGGGTTTTAGGTTTTGAATTTTGGGTTTTGGGTTTAGGGTTTTAGGTTCGGTGAGGTTAGGTGAGGTTAGCTGAAATTAGGTGAGGTTAGGATAGGTTAGGTTAGGTTAGGAGGGGTTAGGTGAGGTCATTTGAAGTTACGCGAGCTTATATGAGGTTAAATAAGATTATTAATTAATATGAGATTATTATAAACTTTCGACGAACGTATGTGAAAATGTATTAAGTATAAAGAGGTTAACATAGCATATGAGAAGTTAAATAGAGTTAGTATCGGTCAGGAAAACAGTATCAATAAATTAAATGATATATCAACGCGAGAAATTTTGGAATCAATTAAATCATACGCATTGGAACAATATTCAATTGTTTATCAATCGCAATGAATAGCCGTAATTGGCCATAAAGCCCCCGATTTTAATTTATTCACAATTGCATTGTGCGCTAATTAAAAGCGCGCTACAGAAAGGCGGCGGCAGTCGATGCGCGTTGGCAGGGAGATGCCGCCTCAGGCTAATTGCAACTTCCTGATATAAATAAATAACGATATTTATAGTCGCGCTGGCGCTGGCGTAATTAATTCCGATAAGGCAGTGAGCATGCCGTGCACGTCCGGTCATTTTACAGGCATCCATTCGGCGTTCAGTGGCGGCAAGCGAACGGGCAGGGGTGGGTTGGGTGGTTGGGTAGAGGCGGCAATGTCGAGTGTGCGGCGGTCGCTTTGTCACCGCTTAGCGAAAAGGGTTGAAAGCAGCATTGAGAAGGGGGGCGGTAGTGGCAGGCAATGCATGGATGTCATAATGCAGCCAGCACGGCCAGCACGCGGCACGTCCGCCGGTGGCAGTGTGATTCAATTATCATCACGTTGCGGGCTAACTTTCAGTCGGAATTAAAACGGAAAGAAACATTTTGGGATGGGCGACACGGCGGATCAACGCAGCCACCCCGAGTAGCGGCGAGTGACTTAGGCACTCACTGTTTCAACCTCGTCTATAGACACTCCTTTATCCTTAGATAAATTCTGGAATTTAATCTACGGCGGACTGCAGATTAGAAAGTGGATAAGCCGCATTTATTTAATTCGAATTTATCGGAAAGCACAAGCTAAAATAATGCCTTTTATTAATTTACTTAAACGTGAACGAAATGGGAAAATCGAAGAGGGGAGGGGGAATTCTGCGACGGTAAAAATACAGAGTTATATTATCGAAACGCTTGGAAACCAAAGAGTTAATATTTGCGAAATCAATAAGTACAGTTCATGCTAATTAATTTACGGGGCACTAATTTTTCATTTAGTATTCATTAAGTTAATAGAAACTTGAAATTAAATCAAGCAGGGTTTTTAAAGCAGCATTTTATGAGGTAATAAGTTCCCAGACTTCCTTGGATCTTTTATATTACGAGTGGGAGTTCGTTAATTGAGATATCTAAAAGCTTAATTAGATTGTTGACAAGACTTTTTAAGCAAAAGCTTTTTGACTTCAATCTTTGAAATCAGAACTTTTTGGTTAGTTTATTAACGATTTATGTTGACTTTCATTTAATTTATGTTCGATTTGGCATATTATTGAAAAAATGTGAATTTCCTACCTTTTCATATAAAACTATGCCCTAAACTATAATAAATATTGCATTATTGCTATTATTAGTGAACTTTTGTTAATAATAGAAAAAACCTAAGTTTATCCATCCATTCAAAGATATTATTAAAATTCAATTGTGTTTCTTTTTGCTGTTATTAGTATTTTCTAGGACTATTCTAGAACTCTCTATTTACGTAATTATAGTTATAAAGTAGTTATAAATATAGTTATAGAAGAGATTAATTAGAATATCTACAACGATTTCAAATTTTGAAAATTGGAGGATTTACTACATTCTTAACAAAAATACAAACAATAGCGTTTATAAATGCAAGTTGGATATTTCAGTTTTGTCGTGGGAACTAGTTATTTAAATTATTTGGTTTAAAAGATTCTAATTATATGATCAACAAGAAAATTCTATATAAAAGTTAGGTATCTTAAATATATCCTTGGGAAAATGCTATTTTTTCTTTGATATTCGTCAGAGCTATTTGTTGTCTTCGATTTGATTGGGATTGTCGATTGCAAAGGCAGAGAAGCGTGCGGCGAGAGAGTGATTTCCGGCTGGCAATGTCTCCCAGCATCCAACGCGCGGTTAGATATCCGGTTACAGTTGGGAACTTGATAAGGTGACATCAACGATGCTTGAAAAGTGTGATCGAAATAAGAAAAAAAAAAGACAATTTTCCTTCTCCTAGACAAGACCTAATTATGATTAGTCCTATGTAACTAGATACTTAAAAGAAAGCTACGATTTCTATGTTTCCACTTTATTGTTTCAGCATGTTTTGATTATTTCTCTCGGCGCTCAGGGCCGATTTGGCACGTTGTACAAATTCAGCCTGCGTTGATTTAAAGTCGTTTCCTCGCGCGTTGCTCTCGCAATTTCCGTTTGCTTTCCACTATCAGCACATCCACGCATTCGATACCAGTCACCTCAACAATTGCGTGTGCGAATGTGTGAAAAACGACTCTGTTTTCATATGTGAATGTATGTGTGTATATATGCATGTGTGTGAATGTTGGAAAACACATTTTGTGCACTGCGAATATTTTACAACTTTAACTTCGCACGTCCTCGAAAGATTGGAAATCCGTTAAGTATGATTGATACGAAGTGACTCAATTTTTCTGAAAGGCTGCGAATTGAAGTCGAATGTTCTCGACACCGTCGACGATTCCTGCATTATTTTCCGCTCACGTTTGCACGCGTACGCCGACGAGGCATTGAGCCGCCAAATGAATAATGAAAAAAAAAAGAAAACGTATACGAAATCGCAATGCGAAGTGATTTCGCATCAGCGGCGCGCTGTGCAAACTTCAAATAAGATACAGGCGCTCTTTGCATTCGATAGGATTTCAATTACTCTAAGATAAAAGTTTGCGTGACACGTGTGCACAACTTTACGGTGATTGAGGATAGGTGCTGGGCCGCCATTTTTAGTATTTTTTGGCGGGCGAAATTTGCTCGCGCTTGGAAAATTCAAAAACACATAAATTGCGAGTGCGGCGGCGAATTTAGCGTTTCCGGCTTTTGTATGATAGATTAAAGCGTAGTTTTGTTTGGCACAAGTCGATGGCAACGCGTCGTAAATCATTTCCATCGTGCGATCCTTTTCATCTCTGGCAGTCGCCGACCCAGGCGCAGTTGCAGACAAAGATTGCTAATTTGGCTGGCTGGCCAACTTCGGCGCGAAGTCGACGTCTTGCAAAAGCGAGATGTCTTTATGTGGGTGTGGGCCACATCCAATGCGATATGAAAAACTCTTTTGCGAGATCGTTTTGCGATTGTATCTCATTGAGAACAGTCCGGGCGTTCAAACCGGATGTTGTGTGATGGAAAATTACGATTATTGTGTTGACGACTAGAATGTGTTGTTTATGAACCATATGAGACAATAGATTTGAAGGTTGTGCTTTGTTAATAAAAATCTTGAAGTAAAATATCATTTTTTTGGACAAATAAGATCGAATACTGTCTTTAATCAGTTGTAGTATATATTAATGTCATCTAAACAGATAAATTACCAAAGAGATTAATATATGGCTTTCAAATAAAGATATTTTTGAGTTTTTCTAATATATTATAAGCCTATCCGTCCTATGAATACTTTGGATATGTAATCAGTTATCCTGGAGCTATTATGACTACAATCTAGAGTTTAATTAGTATGTAGCTCTTATACTTGTTTCTAGCATGAACATTTCTTAGGAAAGACTAGGAATACCAGGTTTAGAGACTCACCAAATTATACATTAAGCCTTAGATCATCTAATAATCGGCTAATTGCAATAATTTCGATTTTTTTTTTCTTCTGAATGACGACTTTCAATGTAATAAATATTGATGCATTCAATTTTCAATATTAATAACATTAATAATGTTTCGTTTCTTATGAAGGATTGTTGATACATTCATAGAATGGTAACACATAATATTGCTGAAAATTTTTATATAGTTACACAAAAAGCAATGTTGTCGGTACGTAAATTATCTTCAAGCTACCCAATACACATCAATCTTGTTTTATTTATAATCATTCCTTGATAACAAGATGCCTTCCTGATAAAAATATGTTTTCTTTGTCTTCTATGGAGTAGGAATTCCTCATAGTTGGACCCATAATTAATTCGAGGCCTAGAAATTCACAAGGACTAAGTTCGCATGACTAGTAGGAGCATCTCTTCTTCTTCCTTTACCCGCCACTCTCCTGGTTTCTAAAATAGAAGTTTATATCACTAATTTCAAAAATTGTTCGATATACAAGCACGTTAGTGATATGTGCACATTTCGATGAGAATTTATTTTGTTAAAATTAAAGTTGCAATGGACTAACTAGGCTAAAACTATAAGTTCTTTAAAACATCTTGATTAAAATAAAGTTATTGATTGAAACGTCATCTTTTTTTTTTTCTAATTCGATGTATTTGCATTTGAAATGATATATAAAGTTATATGTCTTTAAAAACAAGTTAAAGCTGTAAATTACAACATTGTTGTAAACATAAACAATTTTATGACAGCAGCAAATCGATATATCCTGTTAAAAATCCAATTTTCGAGAGCTACTCGCGTGGGCTGGCATAGCTGGAAGAAAGAAGTAAGCAAGATGCGTTTTGGATCTTCGTGATCCCAATAGATTCGTCGAGCGGTGCGCACGTCACTTCCTTAACTCATAAAACAATACCAAAGTCGATCCGAGCACGTCCGCCAGCTTCCAAAATTGTCTCTGGGTTCGGAGACTATCTCTACGCACACAAACATCGACACATTGCTGGCGGTGGATGGTTGCGGGGGTGGTTGTGGCGTCGGTCTGGAGTGCGGGCACCAGTGGGTGTCGCCGACGGTGTGAGCTGTTCCCCCGGAATCGAGTTCCTGCAAGTTGCGTGGAATTGTGTCGGCCCAGCAACAGCAGCAGAAGCGTTGCGGTTGGTGTCGCGCCGTCGGTTGTTAGTGCCATCGTCCGGGTGCTCTCCACTTAACTGTTTATGGTGCGCGTAAACCCTCAGCAAAGAGGTCATCGAAGGCCTAGCCAAGTTCCAAACACGGCTGGTAACGAGACGTACTCGACTCCTCCGACTTCGACTCATGTTTCAATAACGCCTCGATTTTTGCCCCCCAAATATCCACGGGATTCGGGCACGTAATACACCATCATCCAATTTCGAGTAAGAGATGTCTAGGTTTGTCTCGGTGGCTGCTCAGTGAAACAGCATAGAAACATGTGCTGTTTCTTTTTTTATGTATACCCGGCCGGAAAATCAGAGCTTTTCATAACGACCTAATGGCTTTTGAATGGCTTAGCGTGCGGCACGTATTTTTTCCGCCGTCTGATGCCTTTATAAGTTTTGCCACCGAGCAAGCCGGAGACTCGGCTGGCAGCTGGAAGAACGCGAACGTGGATTAAGTCTGCTTCGAGAGGACGACGCCCGCAATGGCGCACATTTGTTTGCCGATTTGCCACTGCTTGTTATGCTCATCCGACGTCATAAATATCACCCGCAATGTACACTGAATTCCGATACAAACTACTCCCTGCGATAGTCTTCGAAAAATGGGAAGGAACAAGAGGACAACCGAAACAAATCGACCGAGATTTGTTACGACTCGTACGAAAGCCAAACACGAGCTCGATTCACGGAATTAAAAAGGCGGATAGAGTTATTACACTTTTGGTCTAATTCTAATTCCTTGGTCATTAAGAGACGGAGAAGTATTTCACTAGCAATAAATAGGGATACTTTTTAGTTATACTACAAGGACTGTGAGAAAAGTGAAGTTTTGAAAAGTTTTGAAAGATTGATTGTTATTTGTATGAATTGTAGGAACCTTACTTTTCGTAAAACTCTCGTTGTTAACCTGACGAACTTCATGTTAGTTTCTATCAAACATACATGGTCTTCTCTTGCTGATTCTGTTCCCATGGGGTTCATATGACTGAAAATTTCCATGAAATAATTAAAAGAATGAGAAAGTGGCACAGGTCATGGAATAATGGAGGAGGAATCTTAACTCTGGTCGCTCAATCTGTGGGAGGTACCACCGGACGTGCCAAAACAATACATCATCGGATCGGCTACGCATTCCAAAACCGTCCAAATCGTCAAAATTGCACGTCGTAAAATACCTTTCAATTGCAGTCTTGACTTTCATAAAAGCTTGGAAATTATTCAATGACCGTGCACAACGGTTCCCAAGATGAATGATTCCTATTTGTAAAATTACGGGAACCATACTTTTTATACAACCCTCTTAGTTTACTCGACGAACTTTGTATACCCAAAGTTTATTTGTATATTTATTTATAACATGTTCTCCGGTTTTTTTGTTGGTTTTAATTACTTTGAAGCAATTGTTGTCTTTGACGTTCCTTCTCCAGTTATTGATGGACTGATTTCTCTATTTTAGGCATATTTTTTAGAATATATCTCTTAAATCTTCTTTTTAAAATGCACAGTCATTTTTGTATCTGCATATAATCCTATCTTTCGAAGATCGAAATTTTCCACATTATGCCCATTCACCATCATAAATATCACCCGATACTAAATGTGCACCGAATTCCGATACAAACTACTCCTCCCGACAGTGTCTCCGCAATAAAAAAACAAGAAAGAAACAAGAGGACAAGCGAAACAAATCGACCAGGATTTACCACCACGATCGCGCTCGTGCAAAAGCCAAGCGCAAGCTCCTCGATTCGCGGAATTAAAAGACGGATTGAGTTATTACACTTTCGGGCCAACTCTAATCAGTTAAAGAAAACCGATATCTCTTCGCAACTTGGTGCGCTTAATTTATTCGCCCAGCCCGCCAAAGTTTTCCATTCTCAGGGATGGCACACAGCTAATGTAAAATCCACGACGTCGTCCACCCTTCCTCCGAAACGCCAGCAACCTCTACGAATTGGTGAAACACAAGCGGAGAATCAACGCAACGGAAATTGGCGAGTTTCGGCTTGATAAAAACAAGAGTAAAAGTTGTAACACTTGCCAATTAATTCATGTGAATGTCTTGTTAAGTCGAATCGATCTGGAAACTTTCCAAAAACAAGCACCTCAACCTCAAACCCTTAAACAAGCCTTGAACAATAGGATTGTCGATAGAGACAATAAGATTATAGGCGTTTTCTCATCTATTACATTTCATTAACTTGGTTCGCAAGTCGAAACATTATTTTTAATTAAACGTTCTTTTAAGATAATTTTTATCCGTTTTCCTTTAAATTACTAAAGATTTTTCAATTATTAACCACACAATCGACTACAAATGCGGTTCGTAACTCGAGGTATTTGTATTCAAAAACCCTGGTTTGAACGTTTTTCTGGAAAAAAACTTAAATAACAAGAAAATGCTGATGAAGACAACAAGATCACAAGTGCCGTGTGTGAAATTAATTCCCGACTCACACTCTCTAATTTTATTCAAGCCTATCAAGTGTTTAGGCTAGTGCAATTTTCGCAGGAAAATGTTACCGCCGGCTGGAATTGCCGGAGTGTGGCGACATAACCATTCGATTTTACGACGTTTTGCATGTCATTCTTCAACGCGGGGTAGAGAGCGCCGAATGTGCGCCACGGTGCTCGCTCACGCGACCATTATCCTGTTTTCGTTCCTCTCGCCCGTCGATTTTTTTTCGTCTTCGGGCGCTGTGTGCGCTGTTGCGTTTCATCCTTTTATGTATAAAATAGAACAGAACACCTCCGGACTGCCGCAAGACAAGTCAACGTGCCGCCACCACCACCATACCGCTATGCCACTGCCACCGGCGCGGCGCACAAAAGGCGCGCGAAATGAAAAAGGGAAATGGTGCTGGCGTAATGGATTCTGCGCGAAAGTATCCAGCGGGATAATCTGATAATGCCTGGATATGTATATGCATACAATAAATACTGAGCAATATGCCTTGGAGAATTTCTTCAGGCGCGCAACGACAATGCGAGGCATGCGATCTTTTCGATTATAGTGGATGCGAAGATTGTAACATTGCATCGCACAAGTGTGTGCCCCTGGAATTTCTCTGAAGAATATGCCCGCATAGACGAGAAAACAAAACCTTTCAATTCAATTTCATGACCTGAAATATTCTGTTGGTCTTTCGTTATGGAAATATTCTTATATTTGGAGGAATATTTTGTGTTTTTTTTGGTTCTTACTTATTGGTTTATCTGTTTAATAGTTTATCAGTAAGATATTAAGGGTAGAATCTTATTTACCAGGTTAAAATGTTGCCGCTGAGATATCGGAACAATCACTGATCTTTTTAGTCACATTTGAATATTTTTCAGAAAGATATTGGAACTGCAATGCGGAAGGCGCCCGGATCGAATCCCGGCGGATGTAGAACAAAATGAATTTTCTTTTAATCAATAGTATTAGTCACAAATATTACGAATTACAACGAAAAGGCTAGAAAATAAATTAAAGGCACGCCACGGTCGTGCAGTAAGCCTTTTCTAGAGAGTGTAAGAAGCAAATGCCGGAAATACGAATAGCATCAATACCGCTGCAATATGCGAGAGAGAAGAGGAAGGCAGTCATACAGAAGCCGCGCTGTTACGCGTTATTTTACGTAGCGGTTTACTCTCCAATAACACGTTATCACTTCAAATAAAAAAGATTCGAAGTTAATGTACAAACTTAGATTTAACCATTACGAAATAAACGTCATTCCTTTCTCATTGCCAAAATTTTTACGCTTTAATCGATAATGCAGGTACTTAATAATCGATTAAATCGTACACCTTTAAAATATCATTAAAACAAGATATACGTATTTTTACAACATCCATTATATTCGTTTATTGAAGCGTTTTGCGGGGTGCTTTACATTGAAATACACCCTAAAAGACGCTTTATTTTAACGCGTTAAATTATTCCAGCGAAAGCATTACGATTTAATTGAGTGCGAACCACATACGTTAATACGCGCTGATTGGCACGCTCTTGCCGAAGGAATACACCAACTTCGCCAATGAAAAGTAATTAATCGCAGCAAGCAGCCAGCGCACGAGTGGAATTAATTGGCATTCGCAAATTACGACACATAAAGCACCGCTGCACTTTGACGCGTACACATATCGGCAATAATCACTAAAATTATTATGCTAAAATATTAATTAATTTCGTGTTTGATTTCAGTATTACATTATTGTGCAGTTTTAATTGCGGTCGAGTGAATAATAATTTTAAAAGTTTACACCGCGAATAGCGCGGAAGCAAAGAAACCGGAAAATTGGACGAAACTTTAGCAGTGCATTTACCTGTTTATTCTTCGACTTAGGCATACTTTACGTAATATTAATTAAATGTAAGTACTTGAACTTCCAATACATCTCGAGGGAAATTTTTGATATTAACTTCTGCTTGCCTTTATGGAAAAGATCGGCGCACATTTGGGTTATGTAAAGGAAATAGCGTCTTAAATCTACGCAGTGTTTCGTTAAAGCTAAAAAATACATGTTCCTCGTCACTTTATCATAAATTTTACCAAATTTGCACTAGAACAATCGGTGGGAATAATAGCCCATAGATAACTTATCTCTTCTGTACTAATAATGAGTAGTTTGAATTTAAAACATTCTTTTTTTACTCAGAGTAATAAGGGACATTTCCCCTTGCTGATAATATGGAGGAGTGAAATGTATTCAACAGTTTATTAATCAGCAAATTCTCTATTTCATAATTTATTAAACGGGGTGTTGATTAATACTATCCTTCAGGTGCCCAATCATTGTTTGAGGTGTATAGAGGAGGTTGTACTGCATTACATGTATATAAGAATTGTAACTCATTGGTCGTGTAATTTTGCTCCACGTCATAGGAGTGCGCTTCGCGTGAGCGCAGAAATCGCAAAGTCACAATGGACAATTTACACTGCTCGCTCCTGGATACACTCCAAAAAAGTGTCATGCATAAGTTGGAGAGTAATAATCTATATACCATTTATTATTTAATTAGTAACTTTCTCCCGCCCCGATCCCGGCCGAGAGGTCACCCATCTAACAGGTAGCTACGTCCGACGTTGCTTAACTGTAGTGGTCTAACGAGTACCCAGCTCCACAAAGCGGCAAACCGCCGCTTATACCATTTAATACACTATAAAAGAGGGAATATGTTGATATAAAACTCATTGAATACATTGGTATACTCGGGATACATTTGCTGAACTCGGTGTAAAAAATGAAAACGTTAAGTAGTTACTACTGATCATTGCTGATTATTATTCAATCCGATAGGACTATTTTCAATACGGTAAAATTCGTGATAAAGAGTCGCTAAATGTATAATTCTATTCGGACTCACGGAGCTGTGTTGATTTAAAACGCTTATTTCTTGAAATTGCCCTAACTGGTGGTCGATGTAAACGACTATTTAAGGTTTGATTACACTGGTGGTGCTTTTCAAATCGCTAAACGCTGTCGCTCGTGTTCGGTGCAGACCGGATGCGTTTGCCATAAGAATGCATAGCAACACATTTCATTGCACGGTTCCTAATTTAATATTTATGGCCATGTGTTACAATATTTTGAAAATTCGGGATTATGACTACATACGAAGAGCAACGTGAAAGTTATATTGTGTTATTTTTTCATGGAAAGTTTCCTAAGTTCATAAAAGTTGGACGCAGCCGAGTATCGCCCAGATACAGCCGCTGATAAGGTCGAGAATCAAAAATTTATGGTGTGTAAATCCGAAATCAGCGTACGAGGAGGCGGTCGTTGGCGATGGGGAATGGGGTAACAAAGCCGCTTAACTCCGGCGCGGCGCTCGCACTCACACTGGCCGGTTTTTCGGATGCTAGCAGCGTGTCGAGGCGGTAGCGGCGTAGGCGGCGTGTGCGTTGGAAAATAGCAACCATCGCAGCTAATACTCAACATCAATAGATACGACTCGTACATGCATAATACCTCCGAAGTGCGCTCGGGGTTCGTTCGGCGAGGTCAAAGTATACATAATGAGCACACGGTTCATGCGTTCTTCCTGACAGCCGCCGCCAACCGCTGCTTGCTGCCTCCAATCCGGCGCTTCGTTCGCAATGTTGGTTTTACGTTCGGCCGCAATGTTTGGTTTGCCGTGTGCTCACATACATACATTCCGTCCAGAAATGCCCGCCGGGCACAGATTGTCGGCCCCTTTGCGCACTCCAGCGTGGAACTTTTAACGCGCAAAAAACCCACTTGTTTTAAAATTAAAATATTTAAATTATATTTGTTTATTAATTCTGTTTTTAAGTTTAAAACTATACAGATTTAGTAAATGTTGTTCTGGTTAATGGTTGATTTTTTGATGTTCGCAATTTACCATTATTTTCGCGAAATAAGTCGTTTACGCGCATCGAGAAATCGATAGCTTCAACGGTTCGG
>WSZQ02098134.1:12696-54649 GCA_019419845.2 Weissflogia rhopalogaster | reverse complement strand
TACAATGAAAGCCTTTTTCGCATTAATATACGATTTATTTTCCTTTTGCTACAAATTCAAATTACAATTACAAAAATCGCAACCTGATTCTCTGTCAACATAAACTATAAGTATGAATATGTGTTCGTTTTAATCCCTAACTTTTCGGGAAGGTGAATGCCGCCAAAGTGGCATAGTGGTAGAGTGGATGCAAGCGAAGCAGGGGGCTGCAGGTTCAAACCCCGATGGGGGCGCCCGTGACTCGGATGGAGTTCGCCGCGAAGCGGCGAACTATAAGATAGCACTCCCCTGGGATAACAAACTACCGCCGCGGAGCGGCGGATGACCATTCTATTTTACTAAAATGCATTGATTAAAAATAAAATTGAAAAATAAAAACCTCCCGGAACCCCGCAGGCGGGACTCGAAACCGCGGCGGCCAAATACGAAACACACACCCTAACCACTAGACCAATAACCCAATCTTCTTGCAACAGTCTCCGAACAAACAAAAATTATTATCAATTGACAAACAAATCATAATACATAAATGTTCTGAGTATTCCAGGAGCGAGCGGCAGTGTTAACCTAATGGTTAAGGCATATGCTTCCTACTTGGCTGCCGCGGGTACGAGTCCGGCTTGCGGAGTTCGGGGAAATCTTTATTTTTCAATTTTATTTTTAATTAAGGCATTTTAGTAAAATAGAATGGTCAACCGCCGCTCCGCGGCGGTAGTTTGTTACCCCAGGGGAATGCTATCTTATAGTACACATTAATACACATTATATAGAAATTTCTTTAAACATTCATAAAAATACATACACATCATATTTCTATTAGATAAAATACGACACTCTGCCTTTTTACTTCTCTCTTACTTCCTTACATACTTCTTCCTCAATTTTCCTTTAAGTTGCTCTCCTTTTCTAACCAAGTGCACAACCTCCCAAAAACCTTCCTGCATAAAGCGCTAATCTTTAAATTAATTAACTATGCGCAATCAATGAACGGTGCCGTCGAGGGAGGAACTTTGATCAAACCTGAAGTTTTTCGCCGACAGGCACCAACAGGAGCAAAGTGCACAAAAATCCACCCTGCAAACCGCCCTTTCAGCGCGAAACCCTGCCGCCGCCGATGCTGAAACTTTTACGTAATTTACGTACTTTATTTCCGCCCGAATTCGCTTTATCAAAGCTAATTTATCTTGAAAAATAATGTTGCTAGGATAATTAAATTTTCCTAGATAGATTCAACCATCCGTCGGGGCGCGCGAATTCGCCGTGATGGAAGTTAATTAGTAATGACATTTTCTGCATTTTCACGAAGAGTCGCTAACAATATTGTGAAAAATCATATTTAAAATCTTAACTTCTTTATTTATTAACTTCTATATTATACAAGTTGCATGGCAGATTAATGATGATGTATTGTGAAAATGAATGTTAATTGCAGCCGAAAATGTTTTCATTCAATTACGCATTTGTATGTGCAGAAAGTAAATCTCGATTCGTGGCGAATGCAACAGCGGCAGAGCGGATTTTACGAGCGCCAAGTTTACACGAATAACATTTGCAATTAATATTAAACGCCCAACCACCCCTTTCGGCTGTTTGCTCAAAATGCACGCAATCACAACCGGTGATCGTAAAACGAGGCAACTCCGATGCACGTCCTGTCAGAGACGGCGCGCGATGTTTTGTTTGCGATTGTTGAATTCGGTATTATACTCGTCATCTGCATAACAAGTTCCAAGCCACACGCTGAAAATGAAAATCGGCGAAAATATCACTGGAAAATACGCGAAATTAATTTTCTTGGAAGAGCTCACAACGACGCGCAAAGAAGTTTGACTTTTGATACGAAGGAACGCATGGGGGAGCAGGGTTTTCCACCTCGAGAAAGGGTTAAAGCATTGTTTTTGATTCGAACAAAGTTCTTGAATTCAATGCTTTCCTTTTTATCGCTCGAGGGTCTCGATGAAAAGCTATAGGAAAGATGAGGAAAGAAAATTAGAAATGATGGAGTAAAGACTACAAAAGAAACCCTTTTACGTTTAATCAAAACACGAGTTTGGCGTGGACTATCAAAGGGTTTAGCTTAGGTGGGGCTATACGGCGATCATGCAATGTATAGACCATCAACAACAACATCTTTGGTTTTGGTTTTTCCAAACAAGCAGGCCGCAGAATGCAAAGCACGTTTGAAAAAGTTCCAACCACGCTTCAGGGCTGAATTTCCCACCGAGAAAGGGCCGGAAATCAGAAGCGGTAACCCAACTTCCTCTTGCTTACCACAATCGGATCTGCTGCTCTAAATTTTTTATTCGATAACAATAAACAATGATTTCGGGCACATCAGGGGAGAGTTCTTCCGTTTCCTTCTTCTTCCTATCCTCAATGAAGTTATATATGATCTGTCCAGTTATTTCTACCTGAAAGTAGAAATAACGACCCGAGCGCAATATAGATGTAAAAAGTAGTTTATGGTAAAAGGAAAATTAGTGCAATGTACGATGGCTTGACATAATTGCGCTCTGAAATCGTTAACACTTAACTCGTCGGGGATGCAACGTCGATGGCGTGAGAGCAAATAAAATTTCATAAAATTTCGGCCGGAGGCCAAAGTGGCCAAACTCGTGGGTGGGGTAAAAGCTTTTAAATGCCTTTAAGACCGGCGTCGCAGGTGGTGTCGGCTGCGTCATTTTGTCTCGGAGGCGGTGCGCTTTTTGGCAGCTGCTTCCACCAGGCATGAGGGCGGGCCGAGCGTTTAATTGGTGATCGGACCCGTTCCAAGCCCTTCGAATAAACTGTAAGCAAGCACTGTCATTTCTAAGTGTTTGCCACCACCAGCTGTTATTGCAATACAACGCTGGTTCGTGCATGAAATTACTGAAATGCAAACGCGGTCAAACCACCAACGACGGCAATAAAAGACCGAAGGGTGGCCACGGCCAACCGTACAGCATGACCGTAATTATGAAAATTGAAATCAGGATGCTTAAACAAGGCGCTATAATTTGATATAAGTATATAATGGTATTACTGCTATGAAACAAACAAGAATGATAACCAGTGAGTAGAGGAATTCAAAAAGCATTTCAAGAAACCCGAGGTACATGCAGAATGTGCCGAGAAGACCGGCAAAAAGTTGCAGAAAAAAACGTCAGGCAGGAAGGTAAACTTTCCACCTAGCCTATCAACCAATGGTCACCAATAAACTGTATCCTTACATTTACATAAAGTGAAACTCATTGATAACTATTTCAGCCAATTTTTCAGTTGATGACACATTTTTCTACCCAAAAGAGTAGGATAATAAATGTCGATTTCGACTTCCTACGTACGAGATGTAGAACCTTAAGGTTTTTAATTACTCAGCAAATTTGATGAAGTCCGCGTTGTGACGCTTCAGCGCGAAACAATACGCAACGAAATAGGTTTTGCGCCCATGCCAACAGGGCCGCCGAAATTGCTTGATTACAGCGGTCCTGCACGGCACGCCACGGCGCATATCTGACGCCTTGCTGTTTTGTCCTCGGGTTTATGTCTTTGATGAACCAATTTATTTTCGCGGCGCGCAATACGCATCCCGGCCGCCGCCTGCGTGCAATTTAGGCAAATTTATGGAAATAGCAAATTAATCCACTTCACGCAATCTTGTACGTACCTCTCGGGTGGCGGCGTGGCGGGGACCACCCAAGCATACCGCCTCCACTCGTCTGCTTCAACCCGGGACCCTCCTTCATCATCTACACCCGAAGACTATCCGCGCACTTTGTAGACTTTGGCATATTAAATTAAGAAAATCATTAATTCGTTGTTTTGCACAGTGCCTGCCGAAATACGGCGGCACTACGGTTGTGGGTGCGCATGTAGTTTTCAGATTTTCGACTTTAGTGGCCCGAGCGTAGACGTCAGCACAAGGCGGGGGCGGGTTGTTGAACGTAGATGAGTTATTGAAAGTGAACGAGATATATATCTGAATGAAGCGAAGTGAAACTTCGCACGATGGCGTCGGCGACGGAGTAAAACGGGGGACCACAGCCCCGGGTAATTAATATTCGAGCCAAGAATCTTGTTGTCTAGTCATCAGTCAGGACGTTCAATGATTACCAGCTGGAACCGTTCTCAAGATGAATGCGCCGTCGTTCCTGTAAACCTTCACAACGTCAGCCAGACGCTCGCACACACTACAGGGATGCTCAATAGATCTTCATTTACACGTTTCACCTGCAAACGAAGAGAGTCTTGCACATTAAATAGCCGTTAACGTGTGCGATAATTCAAGATACATAAAATCCAAGAAATTATTACAACACCTGCCAGCTGTTGCCAATTACAAAAACAAACCATACTTAAGTCATTTTCCCTAAAATAGTTTCCTTATATTAAAATTTAAATTATTAATACATTTACGTAAAAAATGCAAACGAAGACTCATAAATTGAATATAACGCATTCAATTACTTTTCTTTATGTGTATTTCACAAATATTTTATAAAAAATTCATATTTCATGGAAAATGCTAATAATTGTATTGCTAGCGACATCTATGTTTCAATATTTAAAGAGACATTTACTTAAGTTTAATTTTTGACTTACCTGTCGAAGAAGTTGTCTATAGTTAGACCCTATAATTGAATAAATTCCAAGAACTTTACAATACGTAATAAATGTTTAAGAATCTGGCGGAAATTTACATTCAGTCCAGGGTATTTTAATCGATATATAATATAAATATCTGAAAAATCCAATTTTAAATTCTTAACTAGCGAAAAATTAGATGCATTAACAAAATTTCTATGCAATATTCATTAATTTCGAGTAAAATTAAAACGCATTTTTCGATCATATATAAATTCTACGCTTGGCGCATGTGATTCATACCATCAGCGCTCTTTGTAACTGTAACTTGTTCTAACAATATGAAAACCGATTAAAAAGGCACGCTAATTGTTAGTACATGATTCATTTGCTCTTTCAGAAATATTTCTACTTTGAGTAGCATTTGATAAACGTTGCTCTAAGAAATCGTAATAAATCTAGTGATGTACAAAATTTTGGCGCATTTGTATCAATGCCCTTATAATCTATCCGAATTGAATGTGTTGATCAACGAGGATGTTTGTGAATTCACTGTGATGATGAATATTACCATGTTATACAGACACATATGGAACTGTGATGTGAAAAAGAGCATTACGACCTATCAGTATACCACGAAATGAATATGTACAATTAAGATACACCTGAGAATGAATGTGAATGGTGGTGTGGTGGTGTTATATGTTGCTAATTTAATGGGCGTCCACCGCCTGATCAATGCACATTTTTTCCATGAGTGTTCGCGTTTAGCAATAACCATTAGTGTTTGGCGCGTTATGGATAACTAACAGGCGCGAGTGGGTGATTTAGTGGTCGCCCCAGACGATGACTTTCCGGGAGCGATCGACGCTGGCGAGATAGTGTCCAAAGGGACACCAAGCGGTCGCAGTCGTTGCTGACCTGGAGAAGATGCCATGAGATCTATACACAGTTTATCATGCAAAAAACAATGTACAATTTTATCGGCTATAGTAGGGGTCAGCAACTAACTAATTAATCGTGCCCAATTTGTATGATCAAAGAAATATTTCCTCTCCTCTAGAGTAATTATAAATTAACGTAAACTATAAGGAAATAAACATATATTAATATTTTAATGTTGCTTTGAAATTATGTAGTATCGAACATGTTGCGGACCCCTGGGACATATCTTAGTTATGTGTACACTAATGGAAATAAAAGAAATAATTCAAAATACATCTACCTTATCAAAACAGGAATGATTTCATCTGAAGTACTTCAATACTTCCATTTAGTGTAAGCTAAAGGCCGAAAAATAAAGTTTAAAGAAGATAAGGTAGACTTACGTATGTTCCTTTAGGATCGTTTCAACGGCGGAAGTCAGGACACTCCAAACATAGACGCTCCCATCCGCAGAACCAACAGCGACGTATTGGCCGTCAGGACTAAACGTGGCACGTGCATAATCGCAACCTACCTTAAAGCCATCACAGCTGCATTATACAAAGAAAACGTATTACTCCACATGTCAAAAAATCGCACGCATGATGCTGCTGGCAAGATTTATCTCACTACGTGCCGCTTTGTGGTGGCACTTTTTAAGCCCCAGCGCTGCGCTATGCAATCTTAATTATTATCGCCAAAGTATGAATAGACGCAAGTGGCGAGCACGAAGGCGGGCGTTAATATAACGATAACATCTCGCAAAAAAGGCTCGTAAAACTTGAAATTTATAAGCGAAAGAGTTCATCAAATAGCAGAGCGAAAGGAAAAGCGGGCGCCGGAAAACGTGCGGCTGTCGCTCGACGACGACGAAGCTCATTCGCTCTCCTATGAGCGATTTTCACATGAATTCGCTCATCTTTTTCGCACTCGGCGTGAGGTTTTTCGTCGCCCCCGGAAGACTTCGAGGAGTGGGAAAACATAACATAATACGCTCGACGCGCACACGCCGCCCCCGTTTAAGATTAATGACGCACGATAGCTGAAAAAGATGACTTTATGGTGATATCAAGACGCGCGTCGTCGTCACTGCCGCCGCTAGTCGCTCCCCCAAAGAGTGAAAGAAGTGAACGGTGCAGCCGCGCTTATCTTAATCTCGGCGACCTGTTGGTTTCGTGGCCAGCGCTGGCAACAGGAGCGGCTGTCAGCGCCACCATTGATAAAGTAACGTCTTTACTTAGCCTACTTTCGACGCTAGGCACTTGCAAAATGTACAACGAATACAACATCAAACATGCAATTAATAGCATGTTTAAAACTGCACAGCAGTTCAAAGTCTTTTTAAGTCTCTATATGATTTGTATGCTTTCTTGTATTTACTCGCCTGATTTGACTCGCTTAGCATGGTCGTCACTAGACCGCTAATGATAAGAATTCGCTAAACTTTGCCACTTCGAGACCAAATAGGCTGTTCTGAATCTATACTTGATAACTCCCATGATTTAACTTAAAACTCGTTTGGATTGAGTAATAACTTGCTTTATATATTACCCCGACTTGAGGATAATAAGAAATGTATTTGGTACAATTTTGGTAATTTGAGTGATGTATCATTTTTAGCATGTTTATAAAATCAGGAATTCGTTTGATTTTAGTTCCAATATAATAAATATGGAACTCGAAATAACGTTTGTCAGTTCGATCAAAGCTATAGACCACACCACCTCTTGACGAGATGACGCCCATCTGCAGTGAAGTGAATAATATCACCACTCGATAAAAAACGGTGAATGATGCTTGAAAGACGCGGTCAAAGTACAAATCGGAAAAGTTACCCTAATCTCCAAGGAGATCTGGAAATGCGAACAATCGATTCGCTTTCATCGTTTTTGGCCCAGTCTGCATTATATGCGCTCAGTAAAGAACGCGCAAAGAAACGCAGAAGGAACGCGAATAACTAGAGCCCTTCTGCAGGGCGACTGGGGGTGCCGCAAAATCTATAGCGATGGAAATAAACAAATTTGCTTTCCTGCCACAGCTGGGTAGAGCCAAGCCGAGAGAGGCTCCCAAGTCGGCGGAATGACGGAAAATAAGTTGTTTAAAACATGTTTATTGGATTTCGCGTCGAACACCAAAACGCGAAATAAACGTATAACGGATGAGGGCCATAAAATGCGCCGCGGAGCGGATGCAACAGCGAGTGAATTTTTCATGGAAATTTCATGTTTCTGCACAGCTCGCATATACACAGCCACACAGCATCATGCAGTGAATTAACACCAGATTTATAACCAAAACATGTCATCTTCTATTTGTGCAAATAGAGTAGGACGCAGCGTCCAACAATAAAATAATTTCATCCCGAAACCTTCGACAGTAAAACTTACCTAAAAGTTAGTACGACTTGGCATTTCCGGAGGTCGAGTATTTTCAGCGTATCGTCCCGGACGCACGTCACCAGATACTTGCCGTCTGAAATTTAAAGCGAAATTTACTTCCCACAACCTTCTATCGCAAAATATTCTTCTTGGTGCAGGTAACACTGATTGAAAATGTAATTTGGGGTGGGATAGGGTGAGGAGGCACCTCAATTTCGGACCGGAACGTGAAAAAGGCACAAGGTGAACTCGCACGTCGTTAGCGCCCGCCAATTTGCATTCACAATTTGCTTAACAGATTTTGCGCGAGGTAATTTATTCATTTCGAAGCATGGCGGAGCAAAGAAGTGTTGGCGCGAAAAAAAGTTGAAAAAAAGAAGTTGGACGTACAACAATGGGGAGGATGAAATACACGAATACGGCCACAGATGTTGCGAATATATCTTCAGCTTGTGCGCTTAAAAAGGTGTGTTTTAGCCGGTGGGGGCCGCAATGAAAAGTAATGATAATGACATTAAATTCGGCGCAGGAGAGTGGTGGCAAGTAAAAGGAAAATGCACGCTCGCAGCTGCGTCCTACAGTCGGAAAAACTTAGCACTCTCCATTCCAGCCCAGTTTTGGCGAAAGTGCAGATCGTTCGCCAGCGTTATCGTCCGCCGTAGGAGAGGAGAGGATGAACGGAACTATAAGGCGAGTAAATAATTTATTGTATTCGAAACACGGTGTATGTGTGCGCTTCCAGGATGCAGACCATGACCATCAAACCAGCAAGCGGATAACGATTAGTGTTCTAGTGAATAATTGAGAATGATAAAGCTTCGAAATCCCTAGGAAGTCTCAGGAATAGCTTTTCTCGGGTAGTCCTTAAAATTTTTCATAGAAATACAAACTACGTTATTATAAAGTTGTTTAACGGGGAAATAAAAGAAAAAATCATTTCTATCATAAATAATAAATAATCATAAATATAGAAAAAAAATAATTCCAAAGAGATTAGACATATTACTTAAAATGGAGAGCCCTAGAGTCATAGGCGGTTCTGGTTATCACAGTCTGTTACCTCGTTCATTTCAGATATGAATTAAACAGGATTCAGGAATGAAATTAGACAAAATTGTCATATATATACTAGAACCAAGCAAATAAGTCAAAGGGGAAACAAAAAAGGAAAACGAATAATTATATAAAGTCTGAACAATTTTGAGTCAAAAAAATCCGAAAGAATGTATGAGTTTAGATCGTGGGACTCATCCTAGAAAATTTTCCTATTTACCTTTGGAAGTTGACATTATTTATTCACTTAAAAACCTGTCCCTAACTCCACTCTCTTATAGATGGGAAACTCCAAGGAGGAATGACTGTATTTATCGGAAAAGTTTGACGTCGAGTAGAGCAATTTGGAGACAAGATGACGAAATGTTGGAGACCGAAATAAAAGCACCCAAGACGCGATAGAGTTATGGCTAGTTCAGGCTGGATGTTTTTAAAACGCGATCGCTCTTCGCTACTCACCGCGCGATAGATCCAGCGATGTGACTTTACCGTTGAGCACGATGTCGTTGGCGCTGGCGTCCGTTCGGGCGTCCCAGAAACGTATCCGCTTATCAAAGTGCCCGCTGATTATCGACGACCCACCGCTATCAGCCGTCACCAGATCGTTGCAACTCGAGCCAGCAAACTTTGTCTCTATACCTGTAAAATACCAAAACAAGTTATAAAATATTAAAAAAGAAAATAAAAACCACTCATTCTATCGCAATCAAATCACAAATTGTTCCTTCCTCTGCTTGTTAAAATCCCAGAAATCTAGTCATAACTCTTGTGAAATCATAATTGAGAAGGTTCAAGATGTATATTAAAAGGTAGGAAAATTGTGATAACAGGATGATATACTCGATGATATACTTGAAACGCGGCATGGGGCAATTATTTCGCACTGTCGCGTGGAGGAACGTTGAGCGCGACGTCGAGTGGCATTCATGTCAGCGCCGCCACCGCCGCCGACTCCCAAAAACCGCCCCGCGTCGCATGCGTCGATCGCGATCGCGCGTCACTCAATTGTGTGAAGCACATGCGGCGCGCCGTTGACTCCACTCTAGACCAAATTGATTTTAAATTAAATTATGAGTCGACATTTTTCCAAACACGCTTTTATCTGCGTTTCGCATGCGGCTGTGCATGCCGCCCCTCGACGCAAATCGCATTAGATCCGCACGCAAAAACGTGTCATTGTGGCGTGCACCTCGATTAACCGAATCGATTAAAACCTCTTTTAATACCGACTCGATTTCGATACTCGTTTCGCAATCTGTTTTGTATTTAATTTTTGGCAAATATGTCACAAACTCGATCAATTGAATTTATTGTAAGCTATAATATCTTTCTGAGTCTGGCTTTCATACTCATTCACAGTGAAATTCTAAAGAACTTGCATTGTGATAGCCAATTATGTATTTTAAGGAGGACCAAGGTTTGCCTTAGAAACAACTATGGATACCAGTCATTTATGTCTTGGCTTCTAATAAGTCATTTATTTATATATCTAGTGTTTTATTTTGTTTGTCCAAAATTAACAAAATTGTAAAAATAAGTTCCTCTTCAATAATAAAGAAGATTTTGTTAACAAGTCTCATGGCAGAAAATACCTTTATTAAAACACCAAAAACATTCTTTTCAACAGATCATTTGGAAAAAAACTTGGACATGTCACGGCTAATTAGGATTACACATTTAATGAAAATTACGTGACGACCTGGGAGAGGTCATGAAATTGTTGTTTAATGCAATTAGCGCTCCAGTTTTTACGCTTTCACTTTTTCCTTCAATCCCAGCGCGTCGCAGTTTAATGCCAACATTTACACCCGAAAATGCGGAATTGTTTAAAATGTGAACATTTATTATTCGGATTAAAATAACAAAGTGTAAAAACGATAAATCGAATTAATCTGAATTAAATTTGCATGGCTTCCTAAATAGCCCAACATGTGCAAGCGTAACAATCCAGCGCCAAGTATGCATTCAGTGATGAAGGGTGTGCAAATGAAGCGTGAAATTGCGACAATAGATGGGCGCAGTTTGTGTGCCAAGAGATCGCAAGTAACGCGCAGCAGCGCAAAGAGCAACGACGAAAACTCGTGTCGCGAGATTATCGTCATGCAAGTATGAAGAAACTATCCATGAAACTATTCGGAACATTAAACACTCGATTATACGGCTTCAGGTAAATAAACAACGACTTAATGACGGGTACAGTACTTACACGCACGACTCCGAAGATCCCAAATTTTCAGCGTGCGATCATGGCTGCCGGTGACGACTTTCGAAGCTTCGCCGAGGAATTTAGCTGCGAGGACTTTCCCTGAATGGCCCGTTAACGTATGCTGTAACAAAGTTTTTTCAAATTTAAAAACGTGTTTTTTTCGGTTTTATATTTTTATTCAGCGGAAGGATCCCTAGAAAATTTCAAGAATTAGAAGGTAGTAGGCATAAGCCAATACAATCTTATTTAATACCTAGACATACTTCCAATCCCGATATATTTCTCTCACCACGTTTTTAAATCAAGATAAATTAATAACCATAGGCAGAAAGGAACCTACATTATTTCAAAACCTAACGTACTCAGAAAATTGAAGCAACTAATATGTCTTAATCCTAACCTATATGGCTAAACCTATATGGTCTTTAGGTGAAGTACTGCTGAAGAATTAGGTCACAATGATCTGGCTTTCTCCCAACTGTTTTTTATCTCGCGTTGCAAGTGTCGTAAACAGATGCAGCATCGCTGGAATTGCCAACCTGCATTCCACTTCCTCGTCTTTTCCTCATAGGAAATTCGATGAGTGTCGCCGCCGATGCGCGATGAGAACGACATTGACAAATACGCGCGAGACACGCGCATGCCGCCTCCTACGCCGAGGTCTGCCGCTCCCCTTAAACCTACGCCACCGCCGGCCGCCTTAAACTGTCCTCGGCCCGGCATTGTGTACGTACACCACCAGCAACAACAACGTATCCCACGACACACGACAGAATGCACGACAGGGGGCGGCGGCGGTGGCAAAATCAGCGCACACACACGGGCTGGCACAACGAAGCGGCAAGATGAACAACCCGCTGCCGCCGCTCCTACCGCCGCCAGCAAAGCAGCCGGGACGGTAGTCGTGTACAATATTGTATTTTTAAAATAGAACACGTCCATTCCGACGTGATTTACTAGCGCACGACGGGCCGATGGGGTTTTAGCTCAGTCTATATAGGAACCGTCGAGCCAATAACAGCAATCGCATTGCACGCAATTTTCTTTTTAAGCAAAAGCCATCCAAGTCGGCCGAAGCTTTCGCTGCTGTTCTCATGCAGTTCCACGTAATAACATGACATTTTCACGCAGCGTATTTTTAATGCATTTCCCAATGCTTTTACGCAGTTTGCCTGCCCAAAAACTTCAATACTTGAATTTCGGGCGAAACCGAGATTTTCCTTCCTTCAAAACAAACCCCAAATATGTATGTACAATCCTGCTACGCTGATAGAAACGAGAGAAGAGGTATCAGAAACACACCAAGCTGAAATTCAGTAATTTAATGTCATGTTGTGCTTAAAATATAATCGAGAATAAAATACTTCACCTTGGCGCAAACTTGTGCCGATGGCACGCGCTCCTGTCTTTTGCCAATGCGATTTAAACTTTATATTTAATTTCACTCCAACAATTACGCGGTCTTACTCGGCGGCGGCACTGACAACTTTGCCCGGCAAACACGCGTCGAAATTGAATAATAAACCGAAATGCCCGTGAAAATTCGAAAGAAACACTCGCGAAGAATGGAAAGTCTATTGGGTGCGGGCGAACGTAGGCGGCCGACTTGGAAATGAATTACATTTTCGGCAAAGTCGTCGTCGGGGGTCCTTGCCTCGCCCACGCCAAACTTTTAAAATTAATCACAATTTAAATAAAATGTGTTAGCGCTGGTTGGCGCAGAGCGCTTGTTATTATTGTTGTAATTAAATTTAAACTTTCCGGGCTATAATGAGAAGGAATGAACGAGCCGCGGCGCTAAATTCACAAAGCTTTAAATTCTCTTTCGCCGTTCTGGCGGGGAAGCAAAGAATTTTTAAAAATTTGCGGTGATATAAAAACATCTGAAAGTAATTGAGAATTATATTAAGAGTACCCTTAATGTGTAAAGTTTGTACGTTGTAAGTATATTCATCACAGTATTAATGTATAAGCAAAATATCAGAATTGCCAAAAAATACGAAATTATTATCTCCAAGTTGTTTGTTTCATTTTTCATTGCATTATTAAAGTTTCTTAAGGTATATTTAAATAATTGAATTATGGGAGAACATAATATGCAAGGAGTTGTACCACGATCAATGTTCGTGAATTAAATCAGGATAAACTAGTAGGACGCCTCTACTATGAAAATGTCGTAGATTATTTTACTCCTTATCTCTTTTATTCTAATACTGATCTAAGAATTAAACATAAGAAGCTCAGTGATTCAATGCCAAAAAGGAAGTCATATCGTTTTTTTTATATTTTCAGAAAAATAACACTTCAAAAATCATAAATTTATAATATGTATTCCCAAAAATGTACCAAATATTTGAAAGAGAAATACGCAACAATAAATATATTCATATCAGCAAAATATACATATATTTGAACAAATGTATTATGTTTTCTTTTTTTACAGTGCGACTGTGGACATGGACAAGGACTCGTCATCGTTGTTGTTGCTCGCTATCGCCCGACAAAATGCAAATATTTTCCTGCGCTCCTCCATTCCGCGAAAATAAATATCACCAGACAAAACGCGTTCATATAGGGGGAGGCATGTGAACGGTTGGAGGGAGACGGCAGCGGTACTCGCGCATGGAATTGCATTCGAGGTTGAAACGGCCCGGTTTTATTTTAATCGCAACCCGCCGCCGCCACCGCATGGCGATTTATAAACGAACGCTTCACCGAAAAGCGTTATTTTATTTCATTCGACCGTGCGCTATGAATATTCATCGGCGTTTCGCATAGCATCAGCGTCATGTTATCGTTTTCGCTCATATCGCCTACGAAATGCGCTGAAGAATAAAATATTTTTCACATAAAACACACCTATACGCGTAACACTAGCCCACATTGCAAACGTCACAATTAATCGCTTTATCTCTCCATGTAAAATAAAATATTTTCTTGTATTTTCCACAAAGCTTTGACCTCGTTTACCTCCCAGGGGTCTGTTGTGTCTTATTAATTCCGAAGGACTTTATTTACAAAAATGAAAAGCACGAAAACAAGGCACTTTGTCCTCTAGGAAAAGTTAAAAGCCGAAAATCACAGGCAAGTCTCGGAAAAGCGCTCGCGCACAAGAACCCGGCGCGTTTTAATATTAATATCTTCATTAAAACTTCATCGTTGCAAATATTACGTGCTATTGTATTGTCTGCGCCATTGTTTTCGATTTTGACCTATAGATTTAAATAACAACAGACATTCAAATTCCGCTTTATAGAAAATCTGCCACCATCTGCGATAAATTTCATTAAAATTTTAGCGATTTTCATTCAAGTTTTATATTTTTGAAAGCCGGAAGTAAACAACAGACACACCCGGAGGTTAAGTTAAGGAAAAACACCTTTGTCTGCCTGATCCTACGCGCTTTTAATCTGCATGTAAATTCGCTCACAATCAGATTCGCCCAACAAATGCAAATTCGCAAATTATATTTACGCAAATCGAGAGAATCAATGTAAATAGGTCGAATAAATATCAACATATTTAATAGATACATATATGATGAGCAAACACTGCCTGAATTGTCAATATATTCCAATCGGTATGTGTGCGGAAGAAATTCTAATTCAATTTCATTTAAATTCAAATTCATATCAATTTGCACCCATTCGAATCGGGGGCTCCCGACTCAAATAATAAACATAAATATTTTATTTTTATGTCGTAATAAATCAGCGCACAAAAAATAACTTGACTGCGAAAAAAATTGCGTGTACGTTAAAAATCGACAGTCGTTTGGCCCGAGGGATGAATAATAGCGGGCATGCAAAATACAAACGAGGGATCCGCATGAAATATTCATGTGAGCACTGAGGTATACTAAATTTTATTATAATTAAACGTTCTTATTTGATTTATATTTTTATACATATTTCTCCATAGTGATTTTATCAGCGAATACAACAAAAGTAATTCAATCTCAAAATGTTAAGGAATACGGTTTTAAACATGAATAAAGGGGATTAGAAAATTTTAAGGACCCAGAAAAATGGTACATTGTAATAACAATTACAATTAGGAAAATTGTATGTTTAAGGTAGCAAATGAAATACTAATTGTTTACTTTACTTGAATACTACACGGAGAAAATACAACAGGGTGGTTAAAATGTACTAAATAAATATAAGTGCGGTAAATAAACATTTAATATAAACCATTGGTGCGGTAGGTCTTATCACATGACGAAATTGATGTTAGCTTTAGAAACCTGTACAAATACGTCTTCTTAATTATTTGCAAATGTTCCTTTTGTTGCAAGCCTACCTTTTGTTCGAACAACCTATAATATATATATAGATATAACTTAAATAATTTCAAGGATTCATTATAATTATTCTCCAATTGGTTTATAAGTTTGCTGGCGAAGGTTTGATCAGTACGGTACATTTCAAGGATCTAATAACCTGGATACCAAGAGGATTACTAAACTTCCTTTGCTCTAAACAATCATGGAATAACTTGGGAATGCAATATATTATAAACGTTTACATAATAACTCTTTAATACCTCATAATATCTGCAATAAGAGCTACTTCAATAAAATACATTAGCCATTCGAACTGGGTTAAATATGCTAAATAAACATATAAACTATGCTAAATAGATATAATTTAAGATGATCAGCGTAAGCATTAATCGCTTCGGTTCACCGCATGGTGGTAGCAAACAATTATTCCTTTTCGATTTAGCGCTGGTTTACGAGAGCAATGAGCATCAATTAAACGTAGGTAACCTACGATCGCTGGCGGTAAGTTCTGCGCATACACATATGCAAATAACGAATGAAATAAACATATCTCGTTAAATACGTAATGCACATGCCATTAGGAAGATGCTGTGTGTGCCCGCACTGCTTCCTGCTCGGCAAACGATGCGCGCACACGCATCGTCACACCGCGGCGTGTAATCGAAAGTTTTCTGCCAAACACAACGCCGCCGGCCGGCACGACTTAAAAATACGCAAAGTGGCCGTAAATTAAGAGTTAATTAGTATGCTCTGTCACAAAAAATGCCTGAGATACGTAATTTGCACCAAGGGTTAACAACGTTTTTGTTACAAACATGTAAATGCAGAAAGAAATAAGTATTCGATTAAGTAGTTTAAATGAAACAATTGTTTTTAAAGATCAAACTATTTTAACTTTCGTGAAACATTTAAAATATGTATATGTTTTTCAGATTAGTTGTTATCTTGATTTTGGAACCGAAAATATGAAAATGAACAGTTTGGTACGTAAAAGTATAGAGATTAAACATGGTATAATCCTAGGCATACATTTTCTATGAATATTGTTCGTTGTGTAAGCGGTTTGCAAACATTTAACGCGTGTGTGCGCATGTTACATCCGTCCGAATATGAAAACAAACTATTCGAGCATTTTAATTGCGATCATAAATTGCGGCGTATTCACGTGACCATTCACTTAGGCGTCGCACGTGGGTGGCCAGACGAGGTTTTCGGGTAGCAGAATTCCGGAGCCGTGGTGGAAGAAAAAGTAACGCACGATTGCCATTTGTCTTCGCTTTTATTGAGGAATTTTAAAAGGCGCGTTGCACGCTACTACCGGGATTGCGATATTGTGTTATTATTACGTGGCAATGATGCTGCTTTATTTCGAGAAATTTATGGCCAGCACTAGGATAGGGCGAACATGAGGCAGCGGTGTATTCAACATGTGTGTATAGAGTGTATGTGATGTATGTAGAGTGTAGTGTGGTATGTGTGTGTGTGTGAGTGTGTGTGAGATGTGTGCGGGAGTCGAGAGAAAAAAACGTTACTCCCCGACGACTGCGAGGCAAGCCTTGCTTACGAGTCGTAGAATCCCGAGATTAAGAGATGACTGCGAGCGTTTTCATTATGTAATCAGGTGTGTGCTCGGGTGGGACGCGGATGTGCGCACAACTCATGCGAGTACTACCTGCGCGCATATCAATAAATTCTAATTATTATTCGCTCGTTGCCAGTCGTTTCTGCGCTTTTTCATGATCAGCTACAGCCACAATTGTACGGCAATAAATCTACTTATTAGACTTTGACGTATACATTCGTATTTCCGGGAATAGCTTTCAATAATTTGTAGAGAATTAACAATACTTTGCGACTTGTAAATTGAGAGGTTAATATATAGTACAAAAGTTTTTTTTTTTTCATTGATAATTACAAATGTTTTAACCATCGGATATTTTTATCGTACGCACGAGTCCAATATATATTTTTCGCATCTTACTGTCAATTTTCCCACCAACAAATATTAAAAATAAAACCGAAAAAATTTAATTCTCAAACAGTATTTTTCAGAAAGGTATATCCACAATTTTTCAATTTTAGCCTTGATATTGATATTTATTGTTGTTTTCGGCCAAGAAAACACAATGGAAAGAACTCAAAGAGATAGTGAAATGCACATGCTCTCCGCCAGGAAGAAGCACCCATCCTCACTGCCTCTCTTTACAGTTCTCAGAGTGTTCATTCATCTCGTCGAAACCATCTTCGCAATTCGCAATTCCAACACGCGGCAAGCGGCCAAAAACCCGACCGAGCACACACACCAAAAATGGCAAAACGACAAAAGTCATTTTATTAGCGCCGCACGCGTACGCAGACGGAGAATGGTGACGGCGGCGTGAGGCGGCGATTTATTAGCCTCGATTCTTCATTTTCGAATCGACGACCTAATAATACTCGACGACTTAAAAGTGCGCGTTGGTGGCCGCCGAGGGGCAGCAGTTGTCGTGCCAATCCCTCCTCAGTGCCCGTCGTTATACGGAGGACACCGGCGTCAAGCGCGAGAACAACGAAAATTCAATTTGCGCCGAAAAAGGAGTCGCGCGCCGTCGCCGACGGAGGGGTGTGCCAAAGTCATCGTGCACATTAACATTTAACCCCGGCCACTTATAAGTGTATTTCTTCTGAAAGGGTGGGGGTGGAGTCGCCCACGACTCTCAATGATTTATGTCCTTTCCTTTCGCCTACTCGCTGACTCCTTATTCATTTTTTTCTCAAACAATTTTCATACGGCTCGTCGTGAGTTATAAGAAATGAAGTGTGAAGGCGCCGGGCATTCCGTGAAATTAATAAAATCTAACAATAAAGGAGGCAGCCTATAAAAGTTTCCTCGATTGGAGTTTAACGATTGGATTGGATCATTATGATTAATACAAGTATAGTACATTGTACTAGTTTATCATGGTTATTATTACCAAAAAAGTGTCTTTGGCGTTGTGTGCCGTTTCGGAATGTCAATATACCCGGAGGCGATTTGTCTTAATATGTATCTGCTCCGAAAGGCATGTGAAAAGTCGTGTTCGTGACAGGCCACTTTATATCCCGTTTCAATTGAATATGCTACACGATACAAGCTCCTAAGGGACGCTTTATATTGCTTGCGATTCAAGAAGAATTATTTTTTGAAATTTCACAAAATTTAAAAGGAACCTTAGTTGGAAATACAAATAATTGTATACAATAATATCATACAATTGAAACATTTCCCTGTTTCTTAGATAGACATGTTCTTTGACATGTTTTACCAAAACTTGCTCTTGGTCTCTGATTAAAATTGATTCAGGACTTGGCAAATAAAAGGCACAGGTCTGTATATAATCGTCGTTTTTGTCTTTCATTGCTCTTGATAAATCTATTTATAAATAGCAAATTATTCATGCCCTTAGTGTAAACAAATCCTTATCCGTATCCACCTCAAGCAACCTATACCACAACAAGGGGATAAATATAACGTTTCACTACCATATCAAGATCAATCAAACTCGTTACAAACCACAGTAATAAATATCGATGAGATGTCAGAGGCGTCCCAAAAAGCGATGAGTGATTAAAACCAATATTTACGCGCGCTTGCGCTTTTATTTACCTTTAATTCCCGCATTCCCGAAGGGTGTTCGCGATCATCGTCGTGCGCGTCATAAATTAAACGCGCACCAGCGACCAGCTCACCGCACCGCGTTTGATTAAATTCGAGTGTGTTGATGATCTCAGCGCTCGACTTTGGTGCTCGACGGCGGCGGCGGAGGCATCGCGTGTCGACAACGTTCTACGCATCTTGTATCGCTCGCGATCACTCGTGCATCCATCGCAAATGGCATCGCGTAAAGTGAGCCTCAGAACAATAAACATTCGGTGGACTTTTATCACCGCGCGCATCTTGATTCGCGCCCGCCAGCGCTTTTCGGAGGAAGCGAGGCGGCCGTGCCGTGAAAACTCGGGACAAACACTCCCAAACACAATGAACGGTGTGGGCGAATGTATTACATTAACGATAGGTTAGTTTTCATTAAATTAATTTATAGTCATTTTATGTATAGAGATAACTTTGGATTTGGAGTATTTAGGAAAATTTGGTACAATGCAAGAAAATTCAGGAGAATGTTAATATTTTTATTTATAAATATAATATGATGCATATATTTGTAGAAATCAATGAATTTGGACTTTTTCACTATGTAGCTATATAATTTCGTTATTTATAAACCTTGGAAAGTAGTAATTATAATAGAAAATTAACATTCCCTTATTTATCTGCAGAATTAAATAGTTTGAGAGATCGTAACTATATTTAAATACCATAAATAAAACAAAATTACTACCATAGACGTTTAAACTGTTGAAATCTATGATAAATAAAACTGTATAACTCGTATTTACGCTTCTACATAAGCCCGTTTAAAAATGAACATCCTTATATAGAAATTTAATTTCCATCGCTGGTGACTCGATGGTCACGACTTAGAACCAGACGCCTGCCGTCATCACCCAGCAATAACAATAAAACGTACAGTTGAAGAACGAAAGTCAATTAATCCACTCCCATACATTCCACTATCTTCCATTGCCTCTCGCTCCTCCACACAGCATCCGAACGGCGGCAAACCGCTCCATTTACGCACCGTTCGTGCACCCATCCAGATTGTTATTCCGCAATGAGACACGTACATAATCGAAATCATAACCTGTCTAACTTGCATAACTAGTCGGTTTACGAGCACCTTTTGCTTGCGCTAATATCTCCAGCAAAAACAAGCGACGAGCTAGTACGCATAGCAGTGGTGCCCTTCTCTGAAACGCACCAACATTATTATGCTCATGCATTATTTCAGACGAATTAATTAGTTAATTAATGTTGTCATTTGTTAGGCGGAACAAGTGTGCGCGGCGGCGTAATGGGCGGCCGTTATCGTGAAAATTCTTCCGTGCGCTCCGAGGCAGGCGAATTTAGGCAGGCGCACAAGACGAACACAACGAGGATACGTTCTAATGGCGATTATGACGAACGCATAGACATTAGCGATTTTTGCACTGCCTGGCGTGTACATGTGCATATGTGCCCCACGGCACGACGAGACTGGTGAAGCGTTAGGAAGCGAAATTTGCGAGGGTGGTGTGAAATTACACGCTGTAGGTATCTGAAAGAGGTTGTTATAGCAGTATTTAAGGAGGTAATGAAGGAAAAATTACTGCCATATTAGATTCTAAATATTTAACTCCATACTAGCTATTTTCATTTTCTAATAAGTTACTTCATTTTAAGATTTAAGTGGGAATTTCATAAGATTATTATGGCTCTTCTTCGTTGGTTGGGAAATTCTGGAATATTAATTATAAAACGGAATATCTTTACTCTCACATACCTAGGAGAATTCTCCTTATAATAATATATAATTTTGTATTTGGTCCAGAGACCTGGCCATCGACCATACTGGTTCTTCAGCCTTGATTTATTGTTATTGTATGTGTTTTTATATTACATGGTTATTATTGTGATTGTCATGTGGTGTTGTTGTTGCTGATCCTTGTGTTGAATTGTTTATATATGGATTATTGTTGTGTGTGAGTGTATAGTTGATATGTCAGTGGTTTTTATTCTTTCTCTTGTGTGATGAAAGTTGTGGGTTGTGCATATTTGCGATTGTTGATTTGAAGAGTGTTTTTTTATTGTGTGGTTTGAATAGATATGGATTAATGTGAATTTTTTAGAGTTATAATTGTGAATAATGGGTGCCCACTCCGAGGACTCGAACCTCGTCCGACTGCGTGGTAGGTCCAAGCTTTACCGACTGTGCTGCCCAAACATAAGGAATCTCGAAAAAGAGATTTTGTAATTATTACTTTTGTTATAAAATTTGCAAATATGTAAGCGGGAATATCCGGTAAATCATGGTAATATATCTAAGATAATATGACTTAGTCAGAGGATATTTCAATTATCCGTATAAATAAAAAATTCAAAAAGAAATTGCACATTTTACAATTGAAATTGTAAACTCTACTTTTTCTATTAATAAAACACATAAAAAATTTGGTTTTTAAAAGGGCATGATTTAAATAAGAATAGATTATCTATTTATCTCTTAATAAATACGTATCGCTATTTTTGCATTGACATTTCCAAAACGGTTATTCTCGATTTTCCTAGACTTCTATTTATCCTTTTACTTATCGCCCACTTTCAAGTTCCAACCAAGTGTTTGGATCTCCTTATTCATTCGAAAAAGTAAAATACAAACTTGCCAACTCCTTAAACGATTCACAAGTACTCGCGAACTGATCTCTAGTCAACAATGTATCTATCAATACAGAGACCATTGTTTATCCAAACAAACCCGTCCATTTATCCGCTACTAAGAAATGTACAATTTTATAGCATTATTTTCAATTTCATTCGCTTTTATTCTCCGCCGTTAACTCGGTTACATTGCAACAGCTACATGCAAAGTACAAGAACCTGCCCACACCACAAAAATGTCTGAAAAATTTTATCTCTATACAACTCGCGCATCATGGGAGGAAAATAAGAAAATCGGTATTAGCACAGGCATGTCTGCACAAACTCAAATTGATACATGATGCTGACAGTGGATGCCATGGATGTATTTGTACTACAAGTCTTATATTACATCGAGTGCCCTCCGCGCACGATGCAATTGTTATAAGCACTTGTTTTATTTACTCGAAAGAAACTTATAAAGATTGGTTGTATCCGAAAAGTCCTAAAACTATCCAAGTTTAATCTCAATCAATTTATTCAATGCTCAAGTTGGAGCGAAACACGTCGTATTGAGAAACATGTTCAAGGGAAATAAAATGCATCTTGGAATGTGTGGATTTATGACGCAGGACGATTTATTTATTGAGTTTTCCAAATCAGTCGGTGGATGCTATTAGGTATAATGTCAGAATTCAATTTGGAAAACAATGAACGGAAACACAGTGGTGCATCGCAAACTGCAGCCCGTTCGCTGACGCAACCAACAACAAGAGCTCAGAGAAACGCCATGCGACTGGCGCGCAGCAAATTGTTATTTTGTATTAAATAAATTCATTCGACTTCGACGTTGAGAAAATGCGCAAACGCGCGAGCATGTAATGCTTGATGGAATGTGAAATGGCAAGGACGTGACGTGATGCCCGAGCGCACGCCAAAGCGCACCAAAAACACAAGAACCAATCGTAAAAACACGACAACCAGGACAACTTGTGTAAATTGTGTCGCGATTTGCACAAATCGAACGCAACTTTTTCATTATCAATTATTGGCAGCACCAATACGAGCAAATCGAATTGAAACAATCAGCAATTTAGAGCCGAGTAATAATTGCTCGCTGGGTAAATTGCATTTCGGCGAATTTCATTTACAGCCGTCGAAAACGACAGCATGCAATAATTCACTTGGGCAGCACACGCCGCAGCACATTTCAGCGCTTAATTAAATATTTCGATATTTTTTCTGCGTGTAAATGGATGCATAATTTTAATGGCGCGTATTAATTTCCGAGCGTCGTTCGGCGCATACAAATATATACGAGTATGCATCGGTAGATGCGTGCAATTTCGCGAAGACCAGCAATTTCCATTCATCAAATCGACGGCGGTGCCTGTCAGGCGAATTATGTTTTAATGCGTGTGCGCGTACACTGCGATTTATGGTTTGTGGAAGGAGCATTAGCACCTGCCAGGATTTAGAGCCATTGGTGTGGTGGCGTGGTGACGTGGGGGCGGCTGGCGGCACGAAGACGGTGTGCGGCAACGTGCTCCGGTGGACTCACGTGTTGCACGCTCACGTGTACCAAGGGATTATTAATTATTGCCTTATGAGGTTTCGTAAAATGTAATACAGTCTCAAATTTACTAAATTCTGATACTATGACTTCTAAATTCAAATAGAGCGATTTTATTTTGAATGTATTAACTTGATATCTATCAGAAATATACATGTGGCTGTTGATGTATTCGTTGGTGGATCCTAGTTTATATCATTTAGATGTTGGCTGTTCTCTAGTAAGTTTAATAATATTATATTTAGACTTCTAACATATTGTAAATATCACTAAATCAAATAAAAAATTATTTAATAAATAAAATTATATTCATAAAGTCCATCTATACCAATTTATTTAAATAAAAATGCAACAGTGTCGTAACAGACATCTACAACATGAACACAAACAAGTTTTGCATCCTTCCAAAGGTGGCAATTCGTCCCCTGTCAATTTAATTATTTATACAAAGCGCATTGCGAGCGTGCATGCACCCACAACGCGGCAAACTCAAAGATGCGTCGTGCACGACGAGAGCACCATCAAAATACGCCAAACCACAAACACACACTATGATGCAACAACACTCGCATGAACTGCAAATATACATGGCGCATTCAATCCTAATCTAAATACACATATGTTGCACTCAAGAGTCAAAAATATTCGCGTATCGCATTTATATTCACGAGTTTAAAGACGCAAAGCGCTGCAATTTCCTCTCGAAACACCTCCAGGAAAAGACACAAACGCCGATTAGACATATTAATACGTGAGGTACACGACACCTTGGCATTCTGAGCCTATAAGACGTTGAAATTCATTAGTAATTCGTGTTTTATTTAGTATGCAAAAGGAAATGTTCAGAGCATGTTATAAAAATAGCCACTATAGGTCAGCAAACTGTTTGTGGCCGTTTTTCTGGTACAAAGTAAATGGATGTCAAACCAATAATTCGCATGTTGGAGAGGGAAAAATACAGTTAATCGAACGTGCAATGCCAGTAAAATCAGAAACGTTACAGAGCGTTCAACATTCCTGAAATATATCATTAGTTTTTTTTGTCCATCGTTACGAAGTTGAAAAGTGAAGTTGACATTGATGCTAATTTTGTAGATGGCAAATTTGCACCAACATGCACTTTACAGAGTAAGTGTCAGTGGAGAGTGTTAAATTGAGGTTAGAAAATAAGCTCGACGTCAACGTCGTAATTATTTCATAACACCTTGAATCACGAAGGCTTGCAATCATTCGAAAGACATTAAAAGTGATAAATCCGTGCTGGAATTGCCTGCAGATTATGCAAAGCGATAAATAATTTAACAGACACACGCCAGCCAGCAGGAATATGTGCCTGTGTGGCTGTTAGTGTGTGTGTGGTTTGAAGGCAAAACTGCAGCGCGTCTTAAATAATTCATCAATCCCCGGTTTTTGAGCATCGGGACAGCTGAACGGATGACTAATTCGCGTTACCCATGATACATTATTTAGCCAATGGCTGGAAGCGCAAAGGCTTGCCTGCTACCGACGATTTGTTTGCAGCTTTAATTTGCAGGGGCGCGCGCTGTTTGTACGCGCCCAAAGGCGTCGATAGCAAAAGCGCTCGCGATTAATTCTGCGCGCGTTTTGACAACACATGCGAGGAGTTTAATCGCGCCAAGAGATGATGCCTTGATGCGTTTTGCGATGTCAAGCAAACGCTGAACAGTGGTACTGCGACCGGCATGAAAGATGCATAAGCGTGATTAATGTCCTTAAATACTGTGATTGAGATGCTGTGCGCCGCGTCGGCGCGTCGTAATCGATCAACAAACTATACCCAGTCTCTACTTCGCCATCAGGCGTAAAGTGAAAACGATCATCAAAACTAGCGCCATTATTTACTCTTGGGAATTCCTAAGATTGCGGTGGGTGCTAAATGGTTCACCAATACCCACCGCAAGTTCATTAACCAAATATTGGTTACCCACCGTTTTCAGCCAACATCACGGACAACCAGACACACTACGTTGCAGTTTCACAAAGTAATTTACACACATTTCTTGCGTGTTTGCTTCATTTATTTAATGTCCTTCGGTGGATTTACATGTCCTCGGGCTATTTTGTACAATTGCCGATTGGGATAATTAACAATTGCGTGCCGGATGACGCCAGGATGCTGTTAGTCGCCATTTAGGGAGCGCATGACTTAGATTAAGTCGATTGTTACGAGGCCCCAGCTATGGAGAGGAAGCATTGAAGGTGAGGTCAAGTACGCCCACACACGCCTTTGCAACACCTCAACATAATTAACAGAAAATTAACTCCTCAAGGTAACGAGAACATGGCTCTGGGCCAAGCTGAAACCAAGCCCTTTCCGAGAAGATGAAAATTTCCATAATGGATTTGGCCACATATGATATTGTTTTTTTTTTACCAGCGTGTTCTATCAACTTGGCAATATTTCTATCTTTCCTTGTGTCCCCAAACAAATTGATATCTTCGTCCCTTCAGTCCCCCGTCCGCAAATGTATCGAGTCTATAGGAATTACTCTTCAACGTTCTGGCCTGCCGACTGGCAGTTTCTATTGCGCGCATTGCATATTATGGTAGTTTCGTCACGTAATTCGTCGTGCCGCCAGCGTTTCGGGCGGGCAACGAATATCGCTGCTAGTGTTTCCGTTATGAAAAATCCACGTATCCTGCATACGCAACTCGGGACGTCCCCACAAGACGCCGTCAGCCCAGAGAAAAACGCCCGCTGTAGAACATAGACGGAATAAAGACGATCCGGAGAAACGCTAGCCACATTGCACGGCGCACACCTTGTACTTCCCTTCATCGCCATCGCGGCGGAATGAAAACCTATTGGTTCCAGCACGTTGAAGTGACAACTCCCTGGGAATGTACATCAAAAAACCAGCGAGTGCCAGAGAGATACGTGTTGGACCCCCCAACCAACTACAACGAGGAAGTCTCATAATGAAATACGGAGTAAATTGATACGAAAATGATACAAGTTATATCCCAGCCAATATCCAGATATAAGAAAATGGAAATGGACCTATAAATTCCCATGTGGGAACAAGCGTATCGTGTTCGCCTACATAAAGAGCATTGCGTGTGATATTGTAGAATAGTTTAATTTGGGCGTAGCTAGAGCAAATGAGGAAGCCTAAAACGCGGGCGTGCTTATCAGATAACCTATGGAGTCGGGACCAACGCCCTGGAATCGGTTCCCAGCCATCCGGCGCACAGCTTTTCTAACGGTAGCTTGGCGTGGCACGTCGCTTTGCGTAACGCGAAACAATCGCTGATAACTGCAATCGCGCACAATAGCTATTGCCCTCCTTTAAGCAAACAGCAGAACAATGCTAGAAGAGTAGCAAAGTATGCGGGCGATGTTAACGTGGTTGGATGCTAAACGATTCGCGTTACAAATTTGCGTCTGTTTGCTTAAAATAATCATAAATTTGCCCGAAAATCTAGCGATAAATACACAGCACCTTGTGCACAGAAAAATATACAACACCTTGTGCACAATTTATCAATTCGTATGCAATTGGACTCGTAAGCAATTTGTCTGCTAACAAACTTTGATATCTCAGTTGCTAAACGGGCTGCCTAAACATTCGAACGGGTTTTCACATTTTGCTGTAACGTGGCTGTTTTGAGCACATCTTGTTAGGACGCCCACACACGTGACCCAATACCACCACACATCGATTTCGTCGCCAATTTATACGCGACTTTTCTAGCGCTCCGTACTGTTATTCCACATGGCGCTAGATTGCATCGGCAAATGTCATCGTCATCGCCAATAGCCGATTAATGCTCATAATCAGCCGTGGTGTTCGGATAAGTGTGCGTCTGCAGGCGGGCATCTCTCGAGGAAGGATGCGTCGTGATCATGCATGCACAATGTGGGACACGTTCTTATCTTTGCGTGCATGTCTTCGGCACGCTGGAAAACTCGGCTTACATTACACTCTAGCGCAACTTGTCAGAAGGTACACGTACTTCCAAGTGTGCATATGTGTACACATACGTGTATGGGTGAATGCAGCAGGGTATCTATCGATAGGGCTAGCGCTTGTTAAGACGCATGTAATTCGTTACGGATGTGCGGCGCTCGCGCGATTATTATTATTATCACCGGGATGATGCATGCATCCGACCCATCGCCAGATGGTTGCACGAACGGCGCCCGTGGATGTTGACTTGACACCCATGATGCCGAACGACGACATGCATAAATGCTTGTAGGAAATTGTAATGCCATTCGAGCACGTCATTCGAAATGTGCCATTTACAAAACGCTCAATTAAAACCACAAATTGTGCCAAGCACCAAAATACGTTTCTGCTTCTATATATTTGAGAAAAATTGATCTTAGCACCGACGGGAATAAATTATGACACCAAGAAAGTCGACAAAACAATTGCCGATGCAAAAAATTAAATGTACCAGATTAGCACCTGAATATTTCCTCCTCCGAAAAAACATCAACTGATGTCGAATATTTCTTCGACCGAACAAATTGTCTACTTTCAATTAAATCCTAAAAATCGTGAAGTATGACACTTTACTGATTGTTTTCCAGAACATTAATAGGAATTCATTTGAATTTTTCTGAGAATATGTTATTATATGTTATTTTGATATACAGGTAAAAATGCCCGTTCATATGAATGTATTTAAACGCCGACATGCTATTTAGTCGAAAAAAGCACAATCGACATTCTGTACCATCGAGAAAACAGTCTGTCGACATCTTCAACTTTCGATATTTCTGTATCGACATTTATTTAATAAGGTTCTTATAAGTAATTTTTCTAGACAATTTCCTAGATCTCGATTTTATTAACAGTTTAACATTAACATTTTGAACGTATCATTAGCTGGTATGCATCCTCGACACAAGTCAAGGCATTTTGATCACCTGTGAGTTATTGCGTTCGTGTTTAGTTCGCGGGCGTGTAATAACGACATGCCGGCAACGCACAGTGGCAATAGATAAACTTATAGCCTTGCTGGGACTTAGCACAGCAATTAATCGAACGGTCCGCTCGACTCCTTCAAATCCGCCCCGGATTCGTGCATTCCTCCGGCGTATCCGATGATTTACTTGTTAACCATTTCATTAACAGTTTTATTTATTTCTCGCATTTGCCGCGCTTATGCAATTGCAATTGATTTATTGCCGCGATTTTAATAATTTCTTCATAACTCTGCAATCCACAGGCATGCAACAAGCAACCCGTATTAATAATTACGCTGATTGGTATGCACGAATGTCACTTGCGCCGTAATTTTCAACTTTTCGACTCACTATTATCGCCGATAATTAACGATGATGTTAATTAACAGATATGCCTATTTGAATCATCCATGGCCACCTATGTCGGTAGCACTATGTAGGTATAATTCTAATTAACATAAGAAAATATTGAACGATGTAAAAAATTGGGTTCAGGAATTCATGCATTCCAATTCGCGGATTTGTGTTGATTTCAATGCAGTTCGCTTGGAAGCAATTAAAAATCAATATAGAGAACAATAACTCGCATATGCGTGTGTTATCATTGATGTACGACCATCAGACGGCGTTGCGCAACGGTGAATAACTGAATAATAAACTGCGGCGTGCGCGACACACGCGTAATTAATCCATTAATCCCCCGCATATGCTACGCACGTGCCACGCATCGATATGGAAAAAAAGTGCGGGGTGTATAACGTTCGTTTAATCGCACTGATAGAAATGTGTAGTCAACAGTTTTCCCCAGCAATGCTGTGATGGTTTTATAAGGATTGGAAATTTTATTACTGCCATTTATTGAAAAAAAACTTCAAATTATATTTTATTGCAAATATTATTTTGTAATAATGAAAGTAGTACTGTTGCATTCAGCTATTTCTTTGCTATTTGTGGTGTGGGTGCTACACTCTTCTAGTTTCCCAGATCCGCTTTTCTTCTTCTGTTATTTCAATGTGTTCCCTACTCCTTCTGTCTGGTTTTTCTTCTCCTTTCGTTGTCCTTCAGGATCGCCGAATTGTTGACCACCATGTCCCCTCTCTCCCCCAACCATCCCGCTGTTATATTTCCATCATGTTGAACACCTTCGCCCCATACCTCATGCATTCACCAGCATTCCTTCGCCAAGTGGTTCCACGTATCCCCTTTCATACAATACACAAGATAAGCCTCTCCCAGTTCTTTGACTCTATCTCTTCAGAGCTATATTTTGCTCTACCCTCCACCAGAAAATATCTATCTAAAATACTTAATGTTTCTAGTCATTTCTTCCTTGTCATTTAAAATCACAATGATGTGTTTTTATTAATTTTATTCAGAATCCATTTTAATTACTAATTCATTTTTAGAACGTATAGACTATTGAAGGAATTGACAAGGTAATTATGACGATACATGACCTAATAATGAACACATTTACGTATGTACGAGTATACAACCAAAACGAATGAATCTCCATAGCAAATTACACGCATTCAAAATCCACCGTTACTCGTCCCAACTATCAATATTATCAATTAACTAATAACAAACTACTAATAGCTAATAACTGATATCGCGCTCTCGTGCTGTGCTATCCCATAAAGAATGGTCGACAATGCAGGCGCCATGGCAGGCCTCCTGCTCCTCTCTTGCTGTACATGATAAATATTTCCACGCTCGCGGCCGATTGCGATCGCAATTACTTTAAAATTGCATGCATACCCGCGTTCGATACGCCGCCGCCGCACCGCCACAGCCCGCGAATAGAAAATGCCTTAAAGTGAGCGTTAATTACCCATTTTCAAGATCGTTACCAGTATCCCAGACAGGGCCACTACTAGTTGCGCATCATTGCGAAACTTTCCACGGCTCGCGCATCGTCACCGTAATATTACCTCAAAATGATTCACGAAATTAAATTGCCTTTGATGGGGAATTTTCAATCTCACAATGTTTTAATTACTACGTCATCTCAATTGATTTTTGCTAGTTATATCTACAAGTTATTGATTCTACGATTAAGCGAATTACTAACTTTAGGTTAATGAATACAAAGCTTTGAAACATAACAGTAGGTTGCAAATTATTTGAGTACATATTCTCAAGGAGAAATCAGTGCTTCTTTGATATACAATTAACGTCGGTTTTGTACAAAGAATACAAAATATATTTGCAATTATAGTGGGATGAACACAACACAAAAAATGCAATTTTTATTAATACATTTTATACTTTTTATAATTTTATACTGTTTAACAAAAATTGTAAAAGTCTAAAATTCTTTTACAATTTTTGTTATGAATTAATAATTGGAAAAACATTTTACGTCTCAATTAAATATTATTCATCTCACCTGTTGTTCTGAGGATTAAATTACATTCCATTTCTTCCTACCTGCATTATTTATTTTGAAAACAATTTAATATTATCATAAATTACGCTGCACCTCTCAATTCAAACAGATATTAATTAAGATTTAATGACCTTGTATTTGCCATCAGCAACCTGAAAAAGGAAGTAACGCAAATAAACAATTTAATACATAGAAACATATAAAACAAATACAGAAAAAGTAAAATAATGTGCTGAATACACCAATTCGTGGTTGGCAAACGTTCACAAAACCGTTCTCCAACAGATGTTAAATGCAGCAATAATGTTAATAACAAAATTACATAAAATTAAGAATTTAAGAAAAGGCCGCAATTTCACTTTAAAAAAACGCGCTCCACTCTGTTGATAAAAAGAGCACAATATCGAATTTAATAATGTACGGTATTAGCGAGCTTGAAGTCTCATTAAAAAATCTCTCCAACGGCGGGCCGGCGTGTTTTATAATAAGATGTAATTACAGATAACGGACGCATGTCGCATTTCGACAAAGCACTGCCGTCGCCAGAGCGAATACGCAACAGTTAGTGCGATAATTTGGTGATTGCGACAATTGACACGGGCCACCACGTCGACGATGATCTATTAAATGTTTTCTTTGCTGCCTACCGGCGGATGGGATGAAAGTACGGAAACAGATCGTTTTTCAGATGCGTATAATTCGATTCGCGTGAAAAGACCTTTATACTTTTGTTGCTTTTATATAGCTGGTTTGTAACTGTTTCTGGTTGTAATTCCTGCGAATGTGAATATATCGATGATATTTCGACAATAAAATCCCGGTTTTACGAGTTTTATTTGGCCATACTCAATTTAAGCCGCTTTAATTATTTATGTTCATGTGATGAGTTTGTAATGTTGGGTAATTTTCCGTTATGTTGATATTACTTTTAGAATCATAATTAAGCTAGAAATATAAAGGTAATGAGATTGAACATAATATTATTTGTTGAATTTTTTTATATGGACTAAAATAGATTAGTGAATTATAAAATATTTATGACAAAAGTTTCGGTACATAAAGTTGCTTACATATAGCTTTAACAGAATTATGTAGATACTCAAAATTAAAAAAAAAACACACACACGCACACAGAGAGGTATAGATGTAAAAATTACTGGATTCAACAAAGGTTATCTACATTAAGATCAAATGAGATTTGTGTGAATATGAAAAAAAAAAAAAGAATTTAAAGCATATATCTCATCAAAAAGTACACAACCCATCATACACTACTCAATTTTCTATTAAAACCATTTCAATCTAGCTTAAACTGAACATCATTGAATACATAATACTTTCCTGTATTTGCATCATTGAATATCGAAGTTGTGAATAAATAACTCTGCTTTATTTCGTTTATAGAAAGTTTCGATTTGGACATTTTCGTGCGACTATTTTGCGAATTCGCTGCAGCCTGGAGGGGCAACCACCAACGCCCGTGATGTTTGTTTATATGTTGCTGGCAACCAACAACGTGTTCGGGCGAAATGAGCCCAACACGTTTCGGCACGTGTGCACGTGTGTGGTGCGGCGCGCATATGAGGATAGGTGGCGCGCGCAGCGTACGTGCTCTCTGGCGGCCCAGCGCGCACCGAAATTTGCATTTATATAACTGCGGAACACGATTTCCACGATGGATCTCGGGTGAAAAGTGATGTCGGCAATAAGCGGCACATAATTTCCTGCGCTCGTGTGTGTCGCACCACTCGAATTCGCATAATATGCATAAATACGAATGCCGTTTGGTACACACACGGGCAGATGCTCGTAAAACGTTGTTTTTTTGACGAGCTTTATACGTTTTTAGCGCTGCTTTTATGCCTTTATTATTCGACACATTAATGGGTAATTTCAGGAAGCAAAAATCTTCATTACTTCATTACGTCGTTAAGTGGTTTGTTAATAAGGAAGAGCTTTGTCTGGGAAGTTTTTCTAAGTATTTCCTGATAAATTTGATGAACAGTTTCATCACTTTTATCATTTATGTTTGTTTATGTTTTTTGACATATCACTGCCTATATGTACAGCTTCTGGGAATAATTGCGCGGAAAGGTTAACAAATATGACTATGCATATTCGTTGACGCGTTTTATCACTTGTACTCGGTGGCGTCGTAAGTAATGCCCATAAATAATCAGATGAAACTGCCACGAAATGTTCGAATAATTGCAGCGGTCGTCGCATGAATGTGATCGCGACTTAATGACGCGCATAAAACTTACAACAAAACCATTCGCAGAAATACGGCCATCTATGCGCGTGCTTTAATCATTTTGAAACGCTAAATTAGTCGCCAAGACGTAGGTTTTGATATTTTTACGATAACATTACGACCTGCCATTTGAAATCAAATATTTTTACGCATCTATGCTGGCATTTTGACTCAAACTGTCATTACGATGTACTACGCATATATTTATACTTACAAATTAATTATATGAATTAGTCAATTTAAATAAAGTCAAGAATAATCTTATGTACATATTATACAAATTAAACCGTTTATCTGGTACCTCACACATTCTATTCCAACTTAACGGTAAGTTTCATCATTAATGCGAATATTTTCATTTGTTTCCTAATCAAACCACTGTATACACACCCATGTGGGTTTAATGAAAGCAAAATTTAATTACGATCGCTTGTTACGCAGTGATGCGCACCGCCCGCACAACCGCCGCCTCCGACCTGTTCCCCTCGCCATCCTTCGCATCCGGCGGGTCATCATGCGATATCCTTAACGTTAATAATCCCAGCCGGTCATCTGCCGTTAGAAAATGATGCGCATATACTGTTACACTACACGACGCCGGAGAAGACGCGAACAAACCGAAAATTACGAGCGCTTTCACCATTTCGCCATTGCGCGGAGAGAGAGAAGAATTAGGCGATATTTACCGGCGTATGCGTTCCCCCCTTTTTCGACCCATTGCTTTACGAATCTGATTAATGAAGCCGGTTTGTTTATCGCCGGCGCGATGCGATTTTTCCTGCGTGTACTCAAACGATTCATTAAAATGCGCTGAATAAGACATTAACAAGCGCGTGAAAAGCGCCACAATTATGTTTCTGATTACCTCACCTGCTGCCTACGCTTTAACTAGACAATCAATTGATTGATCGATTTGCTTAATACGGTTCGGCGTGGGTATATACTGGCAGGGAAGTAATTTTCCGTTTTAAGTTCGGCTGTCATTTGATTTTCGCGGTCTTTAATTTTCTGCAGAGGGCGGGCGATTGGATGGGGTAAATTTCTGCGGTGACTCCGGCTTGTCTTAATTAATTAAAGTTCTGGCACGATTAAGAAGGCTATTATTACAAGTTGCGCATTTTCGGCTATACGATTAGAGGGTGGTCCCTCCACAGAATGCAAATATACGCGTGCCGAAATCGTCGGGTTCATTTTAATTCTTAACTTTGGGGATTACCAAAAACGAAGTGATTATAAGTCGTGGGATAGTTAGTTAGAGGACTTTAAGGCACTTGGACAAGTTGATTTATCGGAGATGTGATTATTCTTTACGTATTGTATAAATTTTAATGCTTTCCTCTGAAAACTAAGAAAAATCTATAATTCTTAGTTTTCCGAGGAAGGTTAAGCTGTTTTGCAATACATGCACTAAATATAACGTCTTTGGAAGTGATACAATTTTCAAATCTATAAATGTTCAGTGGTTTACTGTAGCTTTGTCCTAAAACCAACCCTTAACTTTATCTAGGTTCACATCGAAGAAGAAGACAAAGATGAAGCTGTCTCTTCTCCAAGAACAATAAATAGCCAATGAAGACGAAAATTTTCAAGAAGAAATGCATGGACAGAGCATATTTTAAGTTTTCATAAAATAAAAATGACCATATTTGACAATTTCCGTTGAAAATACTTGGCTCTTATTTTTGCATTTGGTATTTCTTAAATAAATTATATTTCTTGAGGTAAAATAAAAATTATAAATCTCAAATCACGCAATGAAGTTGACAAAGAAATCAAATAACAGTATATTGGATAACGAAACACTATAGGGTCACATAGTAACCACCTAAACCCATGTCTTTAGAAGGAACTGGAAAATACTTAAAGTAGAAGCAAAAATAGACATATAACATATAAAAGATAACATTAGACAATATAGGCAAATAACATTAACTCATTTTCATCAGATTAGGTACTAAGTTTAGCCAGTTGTACCTACCGACGAAAATCAAGGAACCAGCAATAAAATGTATGTAGCAACATCTAACCCACAAAATCTGAAACACTTAATACCTCAAATGGTGCAGTCAAAATGAGGCAGTCCTAGACCCTGCATAGATCTATTAATAATGATAACGTCAATTATTATCCTTAATTTAAATAAACACTATACAATATAAGGAACTAACCATACCAATTTTGGCATACTTGGCTTCTTCCATTTCTACGTGTATATCCCACCAAAACTTGTCTTCGATCCATGTAATGCATACACCATGTGAAAAATGGAAAGTGAAAAGTGGCAGTGCGCACGCACGCACACCACCAACCACCAGATGCGCTCATTTTCCGCGCGTGCGAACGCCGACGATGATAACCATAACTCGAACGAATATGAAGATTGCGCGCCCGCTTTTACATTAACATGCGCCACAGCTTAGTGAGCTCGCAAATTGCGTAAAACTGTGCTAAAGTGCAAACTGCGCGCTGGGAAAATGTAGCCGAATATCGCTGCAAGCGAAGTGCTGCTATAACGGCGCGGTTGTAATATGACGCAGGCACAAAACCCTCGGAAAAGTGAGGTCGAGACGAAAAATGGACACGTCTGACTGGAAAGGTATTCCAGAGCCAACCAGAGGGGGCCAAGGCAGCCTCACAACCACCGTGGTGGCCTGGTCTCGTTCCCAGGTTCTTGCTGGCTGCTGGTCCATGCATTGTTGATAAATATTACATTATCATGCCGAGAGCTGGCGTTCGCCTAGTTACCTATTACCTAGATGCTTACTGCAACCCAGTTCAAACCAGGCGCCAGCGCCGCGCCGACCGGGCAGGGTGGTTGAGTCAAATTTATAAGTCCCCGAGGATTATCGGAAAAGAGGAACGGATTCCACTCAAGAAGATTGCCTCAGGTATATATTCTCATTTGTCCGGTGGTTTAAATCGACCAAGGAAAGAACAAACTATTTATTCTGAAATGAATGTTGTAAAAAGTGCTAACCACGAAATGCAAAGACTAAACGAAGTTATCAAAATAATATGGAATTAGTTATGTTTTATTCTAATGTGGCGTCAGGATGTGCAAGCATAAATAATAATCCTGTAGGCGCAATTGTTTATGTGCAGACGAATAGTTTATGAATTTTAATTAATAACTACCCAGTCTAGACATTGGTATATTATAGATAATGAAACTTACCACATTCCTTTAGGAAAATAAAAATGGAATTTTCATTCACCGCTACTAAATCACCGCTGGTAATTCACCGCTACGAAAATGCAGCGTGCGAAAACTTACCGCGGAATTGGGTGGAGCCCGGGGGCATTGCGGCTATAGCTGATATTATTCCGTAAACAAAATTATTACGTGCATATATAATTAATTTAAATAAAATTGACGTCTAAAACGAAGGTGTCCAAGATTCAGATGATATTATCGTATAATCGTAATGAAAACGAATCAGCTGTGAAATATGAGTATATATAGACAGTATGAGTATAATTGCTCAGCATTTCCTCTGCACATTCGCGAATGTGCCTAGAGGTTATCAAACCATTGTTGATTGAACTTGTTTGCTAATTAATTGTGAGATATTCCCTAGCAATGATTGAAACTCATTCAGGACAGGCGAAGTTGCTCATTTAGGGGCACTTGTTATTAAAGAGTGAATTTACTCGCGGTGATTTAATGAGTGGTGATTTTTTTAAGCGGTGATTTTACCACGGTGATATTGCCAACCCAAAAATCACCCAAACCCAAAATATATAGATACATTTGTTTTATTTTTATTATTAACGATCAACATATGCATATGCGTACAATAAACTCACACCATCACAATGTCGTCAAAATCTTGCTAGTTCAAGCACAATAAAAAGGCTCACATACTAGAACTTTGCACACTTGAACTTCACAAGACTTGCGCCTCTTGCAAGTAATCTATCTTTCCATCTAATACATCAAGAAGTTACAAGAACGATAATTAATGAGTAATTTATGATGGCTCGTTACATGCGTACGCAGCCTTGCGGATGTAAACACATACTCATCATCTGCCCGTGACGCCCGACGATGCGATGGCTGTGTGCATTTGATCACACTTTTTAATTATTTCCATTCGTCCGGGGAATGCACACACGCTGAGGAGGCGACTCGCTCGTATAACGTGAATCGCTATAATTATTATGATTGTTGCTGTTTAATTAAATTTTATGACTTACGGGCGACTGGTATTGCTCAAATTCGAAATTTACGACGCTGCCGGAAACGCGGCGGCGGCATGCCCTGCTATGCGCGCAATGGGCACGTGGCAATTTTCCGATGACTACTCGGCAACTCGATGCAGTAGTTCACGGCTGCGGCGTGGAAAATAGGCAGCGTATTATTAGGAATCTAACGGCGATGAAATTGATTGAACATGCTCTCAAACACACTTGCAAGCTGTGCTTATGAAGCAAACAACCTACGAATTCCTTTTAAATTATACACCACATGTCCATCGTTATTATTTTAGAAGTTTATACAGAGATTAGAGATTTTTGGAGGATTTTCGAAAAAGATTTGTTGCTTGATTTCATGTATTACTGAGATCACCCCGTATTCGAAAGAATCATATTTAACATCCTTATCATCTTTATATCGTTTTCATGGATTAAGTAGCTGAAATCTGCATTATTTATTTATAAACAAGTATAAATACTGCTTAAAATCATCAAATGGAGAGGTTGTTGGAACTTTAGGGTCTAGGACTGTTCATCAACTTAGACTCTTCATCGAGGTACGAATATCGGAATCAAGAAAGGGAACAAATGTGTATGGAATATAATCGACTGAACAAAATATTTATTTTCAAATATATAATGTCTACATTTGAATACATAAACATTTTTATTCGATTAAAAATATTTTGAGAGAAATAAAATAATTTGTACTAATAGAGTTCGAAATTATAAATTAAATGATGTCAAATTTGCCAAATTAAAATATATTTTAACAAGATTACACTAGATTACACTTGAATGAAAATTGAATAATGTATTTCATTGATTTCAGAATAATTTGAATGTATGCTGTTAACAATCGTTCTAGGAATCAACTTGCAAAATTAAAATATATCATTATTTTACGAATGAATAAAACGAAATTTTTGATATTGTATTGTATTGTATAACCGGCCGGGCAGCACAGTTGGTAGTGCTTCGGTCTACCGTGTAGGCAGACGGGGTTCGAGTCCGAGGGGTGGGCACCCGCAAGTGTGAATTAATTTATTATATTAATTCACACTAAATTCACACTAAAAATTCACACTACAAATCCACTGAAGAAATAATCACTTCAATTAAACAATTCACACATAAATCAAGGATCAAATCATAAAAAGATGCAACATTCAATACACTCCATGATGTTCAATGCATTCTGCGCACATATATATTCAGAAAAAAACATCAACAACATCACCTTCATCACAACATCACAATAATAACAACAAAAATTGTAAACTTCACATGTATACGTACCATGTACAAAGAAAAACAATAAAAAACACATATTGTATATAAAAACGGCTGAAGGACCAGTTAGGTCGATGGCCAGGTCCGCGGACCAAATACAATATTATTATTATTTTAAATATATGTTCTTTGTTGGCATTGACATTATGCAAATTTACGGGGTAGAGAGATATTGAAAACTATTAAACTAATTGTTGTTTATTGTTGTATTGCGATTTATTGAGGGTATAGACGAACAAAATTTTCTCACCTCATAAACAGAAATGTGTACATAAGATACTTCAAACATAAAATAAAATATTTAATTATTTATGAGTGCACCCAATAAAAAAGAAAATCACTTTTCAGTAGTTTAAACAACCAATAAAAACCTGGGCGTTCTTTTTCGAAGCAAAGTTTATAGCAGAGAATTTAAATCGAATTAAATTTGAATTCGACGAGTTCTCTCGACGTTCGGAGGTTCTAATTAAAGTCGGCTGCAGGTTTCAAATGAAAATCCCGCACACAAAAATGCGCATAAAAGCTGCTCGCGGGCGTGAATACAACCGGCAATCGTAAGTAGGCACAACTATGCGATAATTGCGTCGCGCAATCGCAATTAACGCCCGTAAAACGCATTGCGAATGCAGCGCCGGCGCACAGCGACCCTATAATACCGACATTAAACTGCGACCAGTCCCAGTGTAAACCAGCAGTGAGTACCATAAAGATGTACCAACGCCCGATCCTGCCAAACAGCTGTAATTATAATGAGTTTGTTATTTTCTCCACGAAAATTTCAGACAGTCGAACATGAAAAACAGAAGAAAATTCTTCCCTGTTGAATTTATCGTATTTATTCAAAGTGAAACGTGCGTCCCGATGCATGCAAAACGTGTGCGCAGACACTATCAGTGTGGATCACGCACGTTCGGACCGGCCGCGAGATAAACATCCACGATACGAGGCTTAAATGACGGGAAAAATCGGCGGGAACGTGGCCAGCATCGTGGACGAAAGAGGGACAAATGTCATGCGGCTGTCACGCACATGTGGGCGGCGAGTCGGAGGCGCGCGAATGTACCGCGGACGTGCACGTGGTGCGCATCAGGATTTATAAAGGCACTGACTGATGAACGCGTGCCTAATAAGCAAACGAACTCGATCTAATAGCTCGTGTGCAAATTGAATTTTCTCGTTGAGTAATCGCCATCACGCCCAAACACATCGTGACGTTCACGCGACACGCGAAATTGTTCATTCCCGGACGCGCTTAGCGCTTGGCAGGATGCTAAATGCGTGTTTGTTCTACATCCAGACGCTGCTGATGATGGTATTCATTTATATTTTCATGCCAGGATGTAGTAAAATTGTTAGTGTTATTTCAAACTACGAATAAGTAAAATTTACTAAATATAATTATGTCATATTATATTAAATTCCTATATTTTTCTATGCATTTGATCATAATAAGTCGAATGTGTTTTAACGCACTTTTCAGCGAAATTAAGTTGTTTGGACATATCTAAATACGTTTCATTTCACATATTACAACGAATTATTTTAACATTTCAGCAATTCCATGTTAACTCTCGAACCGTTGAAGTTACCGATCCCCGATGTGTTTAATCGCAATTTATAGAGAAAATAAGACGTTCGAGCTCATCTAAATACACTTTTCTCTTCTATTTTAGCGAATATTTCCCTCAAAACCAGAAAGCACATGTTCGAAGTCACAAGTTTCGAACCGCTAAAGTTACGAATCTCACGGATGTGTTTAAATAGAATTTTCAGCCAAAATAGGTCGTTTCTGAATATCTAAACATGTGTTTTATACAGAAACCGCATGTTAACTTTCGAACCCTTAATGCTCCCGATCTCATGATTTGTTTAAACACACATATCAGCGAAAATTGCCGGTTCAGAACATCTAAACACATGTTCTCTCGTAATTTGGCGAATATTTTCAAAATCTTCTGAACTTGCATGTTAACTCTAGAGTTGTTATAGCTACCAATCTCTCGATGTATTCTAACGAAGTTTTTCACGAAAATAAATGCTTGGGTGCATCTAAACACGTTTTTTTTGTACGCTTTCGCAAATACTTCCAAACATTTCAGATATGTTATAGTTTCTCTGAAACCGTTGAAGTTATCGATCCCCGTCGCGACGTATTTAAATATAATTTTTGTATAAATAAGTCGTTAGACATACAAAGATACATTTTTTAAAATTGTTTGAGTACATTTAAACAAGTTTTTTCTCTTATATTTTATCGAATATTACTCAAATTTCCAGAAACGATTTCCCTTTTATTAAAATTACCGATCTCCCGATATGTGAAACACACTTTACAACGAAAATAATTTATTTGGGCACATCTAAACATATGGTCATTTATAATTTAGCGAATATATTCCTAAATTTCATAAATTATATGTTAACTCTCGATGTATTTAAACGCAATGTTCTCCTAAAATAATTTATCTATGCACATCTAAATATGATATTCAATATATTCCATTCGTATTGAAGTTACCCGAGAATGAGTCTCACTATCATGATTACTACCAATAACAGTTTTACATAACGAGGTAATTTACTTTTCATAATTTTGTAATATATTAAATATACAGCATGAATTTTATCGCCCTCTTAATCATAATAAAATGCTAGTCAAATTAAAGTCTGAATTACAAAACATTACAAAAATTGTGATATCTGACCATAAAATTATACCAAACTCGTTAATCATTCTGCATAATTTTAGCATATTTGATGCTATCATCATTAAATGGAGCAGATTAACATATTCGATGTTCCTTTTCCCGGCGAACACACGTATGAGTATCGATGACACAATGACTCCTTTCCGCAGCAACCTCGCGCTCGATTAGCACAAAAACTTGACTTGTCTTCAAAGATATGATCCGTCGTGCAAATCTCTTTGGGGCGTACGTCGTGCTGGTTTTACGACCGTGCATGCCGACAAGCAGCGCTGATGTAGTAACTCGCCCGACGTTTTGCGAGGCATAATGAGAGTGCAACGCGCATCGCGCCAAAATGTGGAATAACGACGACACGAAACGCGGCCGAGACGAATGCGCACCAGCAACGACTGATGCAACGATGCTGCCAGAAGGGCGCCGAATTCGATATTGGCCACATTCAGCCGCATGGGTAAATGGATACGACGCGGTGTTTAATTTATCGGCGAACCTGCATGTGCAATATGGCCTCCAAATGTAGGCCAGAGTTCGTAACCGGGAAAAGGTCAGACACGAAAATGACAATTTTCCGATTTATTAACGAACATTCATCAAGTTGCAGGCGAACGCGACGTGGGCGCACTCGCGCGTACACCGCCGGCGATCAGCGTTACAAGTTAATTTCATTTCGCAATGAATCAAACGAAATCATGTCATGCGCATGTTCGATTGTGCATCATGGTTCTTTCTTGCACTCTTGCCCCCGAGAGCCTCTGCATAAATTATGTGACCTAATTCACAGCGATATTGAGAGCCATGGATCTGTGCGAGTATTTTTGATTTTCCTAGTTGGATCAAATTTGCAAATTATGCTGATTTAGTGATGGCAGAAGTATAACAAGAACGAATCTGTTCAGAAACGTTCGTTCTTGGCCATCAGAGTTTAAAATTGTCTA
>WSZQ02098134.1:0-12596 GCA_019419845.2 Weissflogia rhopalogaster | reverse complement strand
AGTGATGGCAGAAGTATAACAAGAACGAATCTGTTCAGAAACGTTCGTTCTTGGCCATCAGAGTTTAAAATTGTCTAAATATATGACAGGCATGAGAAGTTCTCTCTGCAATAAACTAACAACGGAGTACAACTTTAAAAAAATATTTTCATACTTACCAAACTTACACGGTCAGATAGAATATGGTCGAGTCTCAAGATTAACCGTAAAATCTCTCAGCAAATTTAGCAAACTTTAAGATTTTTGAAGAATATGACTAGAATTGCAACTTAAAATGTCAACGATGTTCAGTTAATAAAATCTTGCAGTTGGGTGCCATTATAGCTTTTCATATTCAAGTTATTTGAATTTATTTAAGACCAGAGAAATTCTCGAGAACTATTTTTAAGCTAACTATAATAAGTTCCATCTCCAGACCCTGTGCAAGTAGGACAGAATGTCACATGAACCTGAAACTGATTCACATTCACATGTTTTAAACTTATAAAAAAATCATATTCATTATTCTTCTTTCTTAAGTACTTTTGGGTAGATTGCAGGAACGCGGGACACCTGGCGTAGAAAGCAATCTTATCCGATTTGGCTAGTACACTCTATTCGTAATTCTACTTGTAAATTTGCAAATGATAATGACAAAAGGACAAGATCTAATAAGTTTAATTCTACCATTGTTAGGATCTCTCAAGGAGTTGCACATTTTTGTATAAATTTTGGATCCGTTTTTTTGCAGTTTCTATGTCCTAACGTCCTAAATATTTGATTGGCTCTATTTGATTTGTCGCCAGGAAAATTTCCAGGAAATAATTTGCAATTTCAGTATATATTTAAAAAGGTCAACGATAAAAAGGAAAACAAGGATAACGACTCTTGTCAAATTTATCTCTGAATATCTATTAGATATATTATTAAAAATATTATAATCAGTAAAGTTGAATAAGAAACGAAACAAATTTAATCATATTAAGTGCATATTTCCACAGCACTATTGCACCAAAGCAGTTGAGTAATTTATGACCTAATTCACAGTAACTGACGTTGTGCAACTGTGAGAATATCTTTGATTTTCCCTAGTTTGCTGAATTTTACAAATTACGCCGCTGTACTCGAGGCAAAACTATAACAAGAACGAATCGGTTTGCTAAGCTTGATTTTTAAATATTATTTCGTGCCGAGCGGAAGTTATTCGAGTGAACTTTTCGAATCAATTCAAGCGGAAGACTATGATGAGCGCATTATATCCAGTTCATTAAATTTTTCTTGCCGCGTTAAAAGACAAGTGTTTGAACATTTTTATTCTGAAATTATTGCGCGTTAAAAATGCAAAACTTACAAATCTCTCACGCTGTAAAAATTGAATAAATTAATTAAAAAGATAGTCGAGTGAAGCTAATAAAAATTACACCATACAAATTTATCGCTTAATCTCATTCTTTTTTTAATCTTGAAAAAGATAATTATTAGTAGCAAACCTAAATTTTGATTAATTTTTAATAATATACGTCGTATCAAATAACATTTTTGATTACAGTGCTATTCAAGCCGCCTTAGAATTAAAATGTCGATTATTACTGTGGAGTTATTAACTTTTGATTAAAGCCGCGGTCTTAAATTTGGTTACTCTATCGGTGTCGAAAGTTGGTAACGAATTTATGTACAAGTGTGTACTCTCTGCGGTAGCCAAACACCTAACCAAATCACATAAATGTGTAAACACAATCCACGCCAGTGGCGCTGCGGTACGCGCCGTATTTGTTTAAGTAATCAGGTGATTAAGTGTCGCCGTAAATAACCGACGCGCTCGATTCTGAAAGGGACTGCCGTACTCGGGCCTCCGGTGGTTGCGCTATCATCAGCGGCGCCTAGTAGCCCTTGTTTATGGAGCGCACTTGCATCAGGGATGCTCATCTGCGATTGTGCGCACCGACAGGGCGCGTGCAATTGTAATACCCGATGCATAGATAAACTAGAAATCAATTCCAGCGCGCAAATGTCCGACCGCGGTATGCACAAATTCCGCCAGCGGATGTGATTTGCTAATTCGTGCAAACGAGGCGTGCGCAGCAAATGATAAACGTACAAACGCTGTTCCGTAATATTCGATACAAGACAATTCGTGTATTTATAGCCATCATGTTTGCTCTTATAAACTTCTAAATTTATAAGAACCAAAGTAATATAGGGAAATTTCAAGATTTATTTATATTAGAATATATTGATATTTTTGAGCATTATACCCGGGGAGTCATTAGTCAGAACCAATGTGAGGGAGGCAGGACTCTAGGGCCGAAGGGCTCTCTCCCCACGAGGATCTTCCAGTAAAACGAGTCAGAAACATGCTTCACTGGGCAAATAATTGTAGAAAAAAATACAGTAGAGTGCCTTCATCTAATAGCCTAATTTGATTGTGACCCTAATGCTTTAAGTCTCTAGGAATGAAGCTCGCGAAGCTCTTCTCTGAAGGAAATCCGAATGAGGTCATTCAATGAAAGATATCTGAGCGGGGCTCTTTTAAGAAAGAAACCCATAATACACTGACGAAAAATGTAATTTCAGAAAAAGGCACTGAGGAGTACCTACAGATGATAGCCTAATTTGAGTGTGACCCACTCCACATTGGGCAGGAACCCATGAGAGAGTGGGTAGGTTTCTAGAAGCGAAGCGAGCAGAGCTCTTCTGGGAAGCCGATCTGAATGGGACTCTTCTAGAAACGAGATCCAAGCGAGCCTCTTCTAGGAAAGTGATACGATGGATCGAAAATTGCGGTTACTCTGCCGATATAACTTAATTGCAGAAAATGATACACTGGAGTGGCCACATATGACAGCCAATTTAGAATGCAAATTTATGAAAATTAATGAACTGTTCCTCATCAGAAACTTACCGTCACTTCCTTATTATCACCAAGAATTAATCAAAAACATAGCACCTACCTGCAACAAAACAGAAGTAAATCAGCAAGTTGATAAAAACAGAATGTGCTTAAGTAGAATGTAAGTAAGTACCTAATTTCGCATTAAATTCTATAGCCAGATTTAAATAAAGAAATATGTTGGGTGTGGAGGCAGCAAACTGGATTAGAGCAACGTCGTCGCTGGCAGAGCTTATAGAAAAACGGACTGCATTAACACCCATGCACTGCTACATTATCCCCGACATTCCACGGTTGCTTAACGCACCACTCACTTCCGCGACACGCGGGGCCCGCCCGGCGCCGCCGCCAAAAGCGCGCGGACTTAAAGTGCGCCGATAAAATTAAAACTAATCCCCGAGGCAAATTTATTTAAGAACTTTACGACGCCGAAGTTTGTGCCCGGCCCGCACGGCCTTGCCTGAGGGAAATTTGCCGGCGTGCATCTGCAACGCGTGAATTATTTCGCTGTTTTTATTTACCTTTCGTTTACCAGCGCGGAACATAATGCGATGGAAAAGTAGCCGTAGCCCGAAAGTATTTCCAATAAGTTTCCATTTTGTATTTCGAAACTTTTGCGTTAAATTTAATCGATTGTTTAAACAATGAAAAATGGTAAGTAAATAAGTTTAAAATAGAACATTGTAACCAATATTTTTAAATGTCATTTTATGATATTTTCAATGAAGTTTTTTTTTACATTATTGAAACTATGGATCGATCTAAGTAGAAATTTACTTAAACATTTCAATTACCATATCAATATCAAAATTTCGATCAAAATCAACATCGTCATGGTCAAGATGGGAACTTCGAAGCAAGCATACACAAACTTCACGCGTCGATGATTTGATTTAAGCCTTGCTGATTGTGCATTGCGTATCCACAAACAAACACTTCTGCCGACCGTGTGGCAGGTGCATGCAGTTCAATAATCGCGGGCGTGCCGATTGATTTATTCACGCGTGTGCGCAAATATCGGAAACGCTGATATCTCTGCGGGCGTGTGAACAAACGCTTTGAACTCATCATATGCGTGATATAGATAATGTTTACGCGCCTGTTGTAAAGCATTACCAACCACAGATATCAGCCTGAACTCGATTTGCACATAGCAAACGGGAATCATGTAATTATCGTCAAATTAAGGCGTTAGTATACGTGACGGTAGTGCATTCATGTGTGAGGAGTTTTGCTTTGCCAAACACTGTTATTAAAAATATATAACGGGTAATTTTGTACGTGTAAACTTGAAATCTGTCGAAAAATAAGTGGGCATCATTTTGTGTATTTGTAACGAAATGTATAAATGTATAGATTTCAAAGTTATTCCTCCCCACCCCCTTGGCTGGGACGGGGTTAAATATTCCGTTTCCCCCCATGGCATCATTACATTTTGATTACCTACATTTTTTTCGTAGACAGCTTATATTTCGAGATATTTCCATTTTCCCGTTTTCCATTTGGTATGTATAATTTCAATTTATCATTTTCATAGTAACACTATATAGTACATAGTTGCGAACGGTGTCAGTATATTTTAGCATAGTTAAGGAAAAATGTCTCAGCCTACATTCCGTTTTAGGAACAAAATAAATTTTTAGTCAAGTCGCCTGTAAATCGAAATCTGTTGACATATAGAGAAATAATTATATCAAATAAGACTGTATGATAGTAGTTGTGTGAATGAGCTAGGAAAAATCATTACAAAGTACTTGCTCTTAAATATGTAATTCAAAATTCACACTAAATTGCCAATTTTTATATAAACTTAAATAATGAAATAGTCATATTTGAACTCCCTAACTGGTTTGATTTGCGGCGGACGGGTTGCTCACGGATCCTGCATTAAACAAAAAAAAACACGTTTTCTTGGGTTGCTGCTGCTGTTCGCAACAATGCCATTCCTTAATCTCTAACATCACTAATTACATTGGAAAATAAATAACCTTCGAACGTAGAATTTTAAAAATAAATGCATTTTCACATTCAAGTGTGAATTTTTAATTAATTAATTTTTAATAAATAAAATATAAAATAGAAGTGTACTAATTATACTACTAAATTAAAACCACTAAAAATGTATGTATTGCATACATTAACGTTCAAAATTAATCGCACTCGTCAATATTTATTTTTCCATCTACCACCGATCCGAATGCAATCACACATATCTGACGATTTTCAATTAAAATCATTCATTAATTCATACACAACGCAAGTAATGCGTATCGATCATTTAATTTCAGAATGTTTGTTGGCTGTTGCAAATGTGCAACAGCAACGCCGCCGCCGGAACTAGTTTGCTACTTTATTTGTGAACGCAAAATAAAAGCGAACAATGAATACAAGTGCATACAAGTGACTTAATGGTGCTCTGGAGAGTCTTTTCGTGCAAAAATATAGCGACTATTTAAAGTACTAGTAAATTATAAAACATGACCCAAAACCTGTCGTACATAGCCGGAAAAATTCTGAAAATTTACATCCCAAGACTTAATTTAATATTCATTGAGTAAGTTTTTTGCGTTCATTTGGGATTTTTTCGATTTAAGGAATAAAGAATAGAAGATTGAAAGTAAAAAGCAAGGCAATAACTTCAGATTTTCCCGGATGGATGATAAAAAAACAATCATGATGAGACTGTCCGTCGGCAGTCGACGGTCACTACTAATATGAAAAACTCACGGATGCATATAGCATATCATGGCTTTTCTTTACGACGTACTCTAGGAATCCCTTCAGAATCCCCTCGAAGAGAAAACCATAGAGGTGGTTTAATATATTTGCAAGAATTTAATACACTGATTGTAGCACATGAGTGTGATTTTTATGGAAGTGGCTGGCCATGGGAATATCATCAGATTTTGTTGCATGATCGGATTGCACGTGCACGAAAATTGTTTCAGCAAGTGAATCGACTTGAAAATCTTGCTGCATTGCCGGCGGGGCAAGAGTCGGGGTGACGAAATAAAAGTTGAAAGTGCACAAATTATTCCGAAACAGCCAAGCTTGCATATTGAGTTTTACGCCGGTTGATTCGAACGTTCGGTATAAATACCCTCAGTTTTCGGGCCACTCTCCTGCACTTGGCGAAGGCTGGCGGCGGAAAAACGAGCCACGAGAAAGAGAACAAAAACGCACACCCACACATATATACACAGCCCAACGCATAAAAAACCTTTACAGCGTTTCGAGTTATGAAAAAGTTAACGGCGCAAAAGTCCGAGACGAACGCGACGAGAAATTCGCAGGATATCGTAGGACATGCGAACCTTTCGCCCGGCAAGAAGCACAAATTGCAATAAAAACCGAAATGAGAATGGTGCAAAAAAAACTACGGTAAGAGTGTGACCGAAATTACAAATCAAACCGAGAAAGAATACAAAAATCTATCGCGTAAAACTCCGCTCAGGAAACGTGAAGTAAAACTGAGTTTTTATCGCCGTAGTTTTAGGAAAGATAATTAATTTTAAAATGTTCTCTGATCATTTTATGAGATATGTAATTAGCGGTGTATAAGGAGGGAATTAATTTGCATAAAGCTTTCGATGACGCTCGCACATTGAATAATGAAAATGCGCGCGCTTTTCGCTTTTATTAAAGTGTAAAATGTTAGAGCTGGCGCTGGTGGCTGCTGTCACCTTTTGTAGGTCGAGGTGATAAAAACATGCATTCAACTACTATAATGCAGGGGGAGCGCTACGTCGGCTGGCGTCGTTTTGTGGCTGCTGCTCGAGGCAATTTAATAAAAATGTAGCGCCAGGCGAGGCCATCAACCGTTGCGGCGTCATCTCTAACCGACCTGCTGGCAATAAAACCCACCAACAATATGCTAATTAAGCATATAGGAATTAAAACACAATTTCCGTGAAAATCGAATGAAAACACAGCAGAGATGATTGTATGCAAAGTTGACTTTTTTCCAGCCAATTTATTCGACGTCAGAATGCGTCACATCACTCCTAATGCCCGGCTTGGGAAGATTGCAGATGCGCGTAGCATAAAAGCAGCGAATTGTGCACCAAAGTCTACCCGGCTTGACAAATGAATGACCTGTCCGTGCGCATCACGAACCAAACAGAAACCGCAAACAAATGAAATACTTGTACGCTATTTAGACTTCTTTATTTTCCCGCCATCGCTGCGATGCAACCGTGCGGTAGTACGATATATACCCAAAAATGATATGTATATTTCCTTGATTCATCGTTTGCTAACCGCCATAGCTCCAACCCGCTATGGTTTACCAAGGTTAGGACGACCCAAATCGAATCCCCGGTTCTACTGGGATCTACGTCTTACAATTCCTCGTCAGTTGACAGGCCCGGAGTCCGGGAAAAGAAATGCCTTGATGAATATACTCGTTATGTGTTCGCGCAACGACCCAGGCCATCTGCATAAGATCCCCGGAACAGTTCTAATGGAATCGTGCGGAGAGAGTGACTCCGGTTGGATGGAGACCGAGCTAGCCGAAGACAGTTCAGAGGTCACTGGGGGATGTAGGTTTGTAGAATCCGCGGAAACAACGGATTCTCTTTGCCTGACGTCCACGACCCGCAAAGCTCGCCGTCGTGTTTTTACAGTTAGATCGGAAAGAATCGCGGAAGCGTCCTTAGCTCGTCGCTGGACTACCGGGCAAGCACACGACTTCCAATGTGGACTTTAACCATGAACATAAAAAGCAAGGGGCCCCACAAGAAATGTACAACAATCAGGAGTCGTATAACAAAGTAACTAGTCATACAGTATCTTGTAGCAAAACTGGCATGTTGTCTTTATGTATCTGCAAAACGTTCCACGATTACAACAACCGGCACCGACTTGCTTCCTAGCTCCTATAAGTGCGCTTAGCTGTACCTTAGTCGGAACACGGAGCCCAATTGTTCAACCTCGAGCGCGTTGGGAACACACGGTGAACAAAGCGACGGCCAGTCTCGCCGCGACTTCGCATTGCGACTTTCGGGGCCCCCGTAGATTGTGCGTCGTCGGCGACGTCGGCTTGACTCGTTGGTGTGTTTGCAAAAGTCGGTGCATTCAAGCCGACTGGCGTTGCCGTCGTACACAACTCCCGGTGAGATATGCGACCGTCGTTTCCCCTTCATTATTACTTACATTGTTGTTCGCGGCCGTTCTGAATAATGGCGACCTCCTTTAAGCCCGCGCGGCTTCGGCGACTTCCACGATGCGGATTTTTGCGCTTTAGGGAAAACGCGAACGGCGATGGCACGAATTGCCCATATTCCGTGCCGCGCGCGACACATTCTTACGATTTTTTGTGACCTCTTTTGTCTCATCTGATTTTCATGACATTTAAACTTAAATGTTTTTATAAGAATTTTGATTGGATTATATTTTTTGTAATGGTTGCATTGAGATTATATTTTTCTTGTTGTTTGCATTTTTTTATGTTTATTTTTCACTTAATATTTTTGTATGTAAATTCGGTTGAAGCCACCGTGCAGCGAAGGCGTACCCGAATTCAATAAACTAATAGATTTCTACATCCGAAGACTGACACTTAAATAATATCACCAAACCTAGCGCTGTTTGGAATTGCCAGATTTTCATTATCTTGAATATTTACGATATTTGTAAATGATCTATGATGGATTCCATGGGATGACTATTTTCTTTGGTAAAATAATAAATATTTTATAGTTCAATGAGCGCAAACAATGTCTATCAAAAGATTAATCAGTATACTTTCCATTTTTTTGCAGAGAAATTGGAAAAGGAAAGGTCAGAAATGTCTTTCTAACCTATATCCTTAATACCTATTACCTCAATTTATACACTAATGGAATTACAATATTTTTTGTTGCGTCATGTTCTTAATACTCTAAATCAGCCAATAAAACGTATGAAAATATAGTTAAACACCGATGACCATAAGCCAATTTAAGCCTCTGAAACTTTCAAGTTAGCATAAATTACAGCCGGGCAATAATTTTTGCATGTTTTTATTCCGCGCCGCTGTAAGGCGCCAATTTAAATTTCACATATTAAATGAATATGATTTCTACGGCGTTTGCAGTACGGTGTGCGTGTATTACACGTATTACGCGTGGCCGACGCAAATGAAAATCGTGTTTTCCATATCATCGAAAATTATCGTCTCTCATGTCGGCCGAGCACGGCAGCATCGCGTCAGCTCGGTGAGCTTTTCGAGCGCGCGCGACTCGCGGCCTTGTTTCCACTCAAATCTTATTAAAGTTTCATTTAGATCTTAATAATGCATGATCTGCGACGGCAGTGCGCATCACGGCGCACATCGGCAAATGATTGTAATTACGCATCGGGCGAACGACGACGCGCACACCTCGAGGCGAGCCTACCACGGGATGCGCATGCTAACAACACTTGGTATAAGGGGTACCAAGTATGATGCAGGCCGAACACCAATCGCTGACTAGATTTGTCCCTTTGATAGCAATAAAATTAATGTGAATTAAAGTGGCCGCGATGCGCTACGAGAACGTGTAATCATAAAAATAAGCTGTATATATCACAACGTATCGGATCGGATCGCAATTCCAGGATAAGCGTATGGATTTATGGCGGATTTATGCAACTATAAGGCACTGTGGATTGATTTCTTATTGATTGTGACCTTAATAAACCTTATGAGTAAACAATATTAAGTTTGATATTCATAATCATTGCCTAAAATCTGATAACAATCCGATCAGCTTTTTAAGATCAATCAAGCAATGCAAACTGTTTGGTCACGGCAAGAGAAGAAAATTTGTACTTATATATGTAAATTTATCGAACTATGACATTCGAAAACGATATAATGGTCAGAAAATTATTCTCAGAAAGGTAATACGTAGATGTATCAAAATATGAACTTCAAAAATAACATTTACGGCTCACATTGTTCATTTCTTAACTTTACAGAATATTAGTCTTAAGTAAACAAGATTACCTCTTAAAGTTATTATTTGGCATGTCTGCACGAAAACTAAAAAAGCTGATTGAAGAACCTGTAAAGTAACAGGACATGACTTTGAAAACCGATACAAGAGGAACCATCATGTTTTACTGAATATTTCTATAAGTGCTGAAATAGGATTTATTAAACTAAGCCAAATAAAAATAGGTAAACTGCTCATAATATACACTGGGTAACTTTATAAACTTCTCTACTTCTCTTGCCTTACTTTCAACTTAATTCACAAGGGCTTCAAAATTTACAAAAATAAAACTTCAGCACTTTCTTGGTAAAAAGGAACTCTTCTAATCATCAAGGAGGCAATGATACCCGAATGCCTTTCACCCGCAGAGCAATAAAGAAATGTAAAGAATTTACAAGGCATAATTTCACTTCAACCGACGCTGGCGAACATGCAAAGCTCGCTACTTTGCAATGGAATTGAAAGTATCGCGAAATAACAAAAGTTTTCTTATTAGTTCGCGTCGCATTACGGCGTGTCGAGCATGCCAGCGTAAAGTACTCCACTTATGCCGCTGCATGCTGCCGCGTTTATCGTCATGTCGGTTCGACCAAATGCGAAAAATGCGACCCTCAACGACTGCCGCCGTGGAAAAAGCGCGGAAAAACGCGGCGATTGAAACACAAACTCCTAGACGCGCGCCGAGCAAGTCGAAGACGCTACCACCACTGCGTTGTTGTTGCTTGCTTTTGTGCGCTGTTTGCCATTCTTTTGGAGCAGCAAAGTATGAACAATGTAGCACACACAAAGATGACTCCTCTCCAGTGCGCTTGGAAAACTCGCGTTTTTCTCGACGGACTTGCGTAAAGTATGCAACGGCGTCCCGGGCAGTATCAAAGCAACAGTTTTGCAAAGCCAAGGAGCGAAGATGCGCCTGAGTCCCCGAACACGGAATGATAGAATAAGCTGACTGAAGTTGCAAAACAATAATAACAAACTTTCCCAGAGCGCAGAGAATCTCACAAAGACGTTTTTAGAAATTCTTTGTTTGCAAAAGGCACAGAACAAAGCCGAAGGTACATAATGACGCGTGATTATTCGGTTGTCTAACGTTACAGACTAAGTTTAACCAACTTTTTGGCACACGTAATAAACATTGGTAAACGCAACTAAATAATGACATGCTTCGTGCACGCACCTATCAATTATAATTCAATAAAAATTCAATTATGAGTAGAAGATACGCTTTATTGCCACATTATGTATATAATGTTCCTTGGCTAAAATACCTCGAGCTTTCGCACTCGCTTATTATCGGGTTATGCTCCTCTTGCTTCTTGTTTTCATGGTTAACGCAATATATTTTTTTACCTTAGACCAAACACTATATATATTATCAGTGTACGAACATGTTATAAACGCATTAACAACTTTCGGCCTCTAAACGCGCACGTAAAACGATTCGCAACGCGGCTTTCAATTAACCTCATTAACCGAAATATAAAACGCTAATGTGAGAATATTAGCGGATACAGGCTACGTGCAGTACCACATTGTTATGCCAATCAGCGTATAAATTCACACAATTGCCACTATTTACAAATATAACCCACCTAAACGTACATATTTCCGTACACAGGTACGTAAAACGTCGGATGTGTTTTTCGAGTGTATGATTATGCCCCGCCGTCGCGCCGCTCTGCTCACAACAATTAAAATTTTTGTGGTTGTTGTGCTTCGAGCATATTGTTGTTTCCTGCCCCGAGCCAAACACACATAACCGCAAATGTGGGCGCTCGTATGTGACACGACGAATGGTATAAATAATGGCAACAATGCACAATTGCACAATGCTGCACCGAAAATGGGCGGTGTGTGCATCCGCGGATGTGCGCCCGAACGACACCATTCCGCCGCCAAACAACCACGAAACTCACGCTGTACCTCGTCGTCACGTCGGCCAGCGCCCAGATACCACAGATACGAACGAACCATGAATGGCCCGATGGGTCCGATGAGGACAATGTGGATAACATTTACCGGCCATCATTTTCTAGCCCGATTACGCGCATAATACTTATCTGCCCTGTCAAACCAATAAAACACTTGAGGTTTAGTCAATGAACTATGCTAGGTTAAGTATTTTTGATGAGATCATATGCTCTTAAGCAGAATGCTGGTCCATATTGCTTTCTTTAAAATTTCAGATTATATTCTTCATTTTATATTAAAAGAGGAAGTTTAGGAATATAACTAATAGTCAACCTTTGTTGGCATATTACTTCCCCCCTCCTTCCATTACATACATTCATTATAATAAGTAACAAGTAAAACTTAACATACTAAATACTATCAAACAAAAATTGATTAAATAAATACCATTTCAGCAAAAATAATCAAACCCGCTAAACTTCTTTTGTACTTTCACTCCCTATCCTTACTCCGGACTCCTTCTGCCCGACGTTTTCCTCCTTCACTCCCTATGTACCTTCAACTTGACGCCTCCCCGTAGTTGATGGTACGTAGGCGTCCAGTCCGCGCTGTTTCCTTCTGCTTTGTCCACTCCTCTTTCATTCCTATACAATCAATCCCGACATGCTCGCTCCCAGGAATCCCTTCCCCTTCCACATAGGATACACCTGACATATTCATCTCCCATCCACACCTTCCAACCCCTCTCTTCCGATCCACACCGTGTTCTAGCTATCAGTATTTTATCCGCCACATTCAGCTCTCTATCGCCAATATATCTGGGTCTCATCCCGATTGTCTGCACTGCTTGGTATAGT
>WSZQ02098123.1:0-11579 GCA_019419845.2 Weissflogia rhopalogaster | reverse complement strand
TAGAGAGTGTAGACTGATTGCGACTGCCATAATGCATAGGAAGATGATTTATTGCGCGATTTCATTGCCCATACAGACTTCGGATTTGTAACTAATTGAATTGATTTTTCTGTGGAGAAATCGGTCCAGAAAATAACACATTTTAGCAACGATTGCAAACATACATCGTTGTCAAATTTTATATTATTAGAAACAGAAATTCAAGGACAATTCTTAAAAAAATACTTTTATGAAGATAGAATTATTATAATAATCGTGACTCTCGCGCTTCGGCCACAGACCGTTCTCCCGAAAATATTGCCCAAAAATAAATTAATAGATTGGTCATAAACGAAAATATCAGGATTTGCAGTATGAAAAAATCAGTTTCCATTTAAAGCAACGCATGACATTGCCGATCATGGTGCATGCGCATGAGAAGCAGACCGTTCTGGGGTCCGATAATAAACTAGTAAAATCCCTAACGATCATGTATCGTTAACGATAATAATTTCAGAGTTTGAAACCTCTGTTTGCGCTCACGCGTCTTAACGAAATTAATACCCCGCGAGTTGTAAGTTCTCAGGGCCTTGCTTACAGGCTTTACTGACTTAACCCGCACAGTAAGTCCGGCACGCCGACAATACTCGGCAACAACACACAAATAACACAACATGAGATATGAAGAGAGAATGGTGTAATTAATGCGACTTACTTGTTCGAATGCTGGGTAAAAAGTGATTTTATTTTAAGTAATCTTAATACATGCGAGCTTTGATGGAGAGGGGTAGCCACCCTGGCGCATGCGCAGCTTAAGCAGCGCTGCTAACTTTAAATTTATTTGGGGTTCTAAATTCCCCAACAGCGCCGCGCCGGTGGCGCGAACAACCTCGAAAAAAATCACTGGATGTTTCAAGAATCTGACTTGCTGATCGTGATAAAAAAATAAACTATCCTTCAAATCTCCTCTGGTACCACCAAAATAATTCAATTAAATTCTTCACTGGACTGGACATGTAGTAAACGAAAAATAATAATACTAGGAAAAGATCAAGTTCGAGGTGTTGTCATCAGTTATCGTGTTGTTGTCTACTTTCGCTGTCAACAACTAGATTTTGCTTTAATAGTTTTCGTGGCGCCTTCTGAATACTCAGTTCCGTCTTAATATATTTCTGTTCTTACCATTCCTAATATTAGGATATTTCAGTTGAATTGATTTGTTCAATCATTGTTAGGTATATTTTCGATGTTATGCAATATGCAAGGGGTGCTTGACATTGCGATGGGTACTCATGGGCGACTCGTCGGATTGCATGAATAACGAATGCGCCTGCCCTGTTCATGTCGCAAGAATTTGCGGGGTCTACGATTGCGTAGGTGCGGGCAGATGAAGAAGAAGAAATAAAAAAAGGACATAAACGTGACCGGGCAGCCTGCCAAATGCATCATGAATAACTTACAAAGTGAACTTATACCTCTCAGATCATGCTACAATGTTGCTTCTCATGTAAACAGCAAATTTTTTTTTGTTTTCTTCATTAACGAGGTCTTCCTGGTTTCCAGGTCAGGTTGAATGTCTAGGGTCTTTAAGATTATATGAGAGCATGTTAAATATTTTTGTTTTTAAGATATGTTTCATTCAATATTGAGGAGGAAAACATGCTAATATAAAATTTAGAGATTTTATTATTAGGCAACTTTATGTACTGAATCTTTTTAGTCTAAGCTATGCCCAACAAATTGCCGAGATTATTTCACAGATTTGGCAGCGGAACATTGTGCGTCAATTCACGCACTGAACATCTGAGTGATTGGCAGGGAATGACCGGGGAGAGAGCGCATGTTGGTATTGGACCGACGTGCTCGAAAATTATTGTTTTGATATGTGCGGGATATTTATACTGCCCCAGACCGGTTCCTGGTGACTGACCTAGGAACAACAATGTTGCTGTACTCCGCTCCAGGGCGGTTCTTGGAGGGGCCGTTTGAGGAGGTAAATGATGTGGGAGGGAAGTCACATTTATACTGTCCCAAATCGGTTCCTGGAGAGTGGAGGCGCCTTCGGTGGGCTGGCCACATCATAAGAATGCCACAAAGAAGAACGCCCAAAACGATCAAATGGTGGGGAAAAGACCGGCTGGAAGATCAGGAAAGAGATAGGAGGATGAAGTAAATCATGAAGCAGTACAGATCCTCATCTAAGAAGATTGAAGAAAGTGGTACATATCAGGGAAGAATGTCAGGGAGGATGTTAAAAGTGGCCAAGGCTCAAGTTGGACTGTAGTGACATGTGAGAGAGAGAGAGAGGGGGAGAGAGTGGGAGAGCGGTTTCTGAAAGGGAAAACCAAGGAGGTGAATGATCCAGTAGTGAGTGCATGTTGGTATTTCCACCCAGAGTTTCAGCTCCTCAAGATCATGATGCTCTTGATGATTCTGCAAGGTGCTCGGCAGCTGCACGATATTGTCAACTGAAAACAGTGATTCTATAAAATCTAATAAATATTTTAAAAAGTAATTCTGAAAATGTTCTACAATTTCACCAATGTGAAAACATAAATTATTCATAGATGCAGTTAACATATAGATAGGAGGAAAATTTTCCCATAAAGTTTAAACGCATTAATTAGGATGATGGAAAATAATTTCGAACGTGTCAAGACGGTCATGCATATTTAATCGAATGCTGTTTGCTATATTTGTCGCTGATGATCCGGTTTGTGTGACGACTTGTTTAGTGACCCCATCGCCCGGCGTGTCGCCGAGTGCATTATGCCGCCGCCACCATCACGCCACCCCCTTTGCCGCGCTCGTGAATAATTTAACAGTACCGCCGCGCCGCCCGCGCCGCCACGCAAATGTTTCTGCGTGTACAGCTTGTCGTCGCAACCAGCGTACATTATTAGTGTCTCGTTGTAAGTTTCGCACGCCTCGAGTAACTTTAATCGTACGCGAATAATGTATGCGAATTCTGCGGCGGTAGACGAACGCCTGAACATGGTGTCTAATGTATTAACAGTGCGCACGCAGGAAATTAAATTATTTGTCGCGGACCTGTTGTGTGTTCTACGTAGGCTCGTATTCACGAAGGATGCTAGGGTGCTATTTGTTTATTCTCTGTTTACGTAATATTTTCTGCTTTAAAGGATTAATAATGGGTTACGATTTTATTTGGAATAATTAGAGAATTTTCATAGTGGAGTTTCTGAAAACTCGAACTTTTTCAATACTCGGTTTTGAATATTTGAAAACCGGTTTCGGTTTCAGTTTTCTGGATATTAAAGAATTTGTGTAGCGAATAATGAAAAATACTACATAAATCATAGCCTAACAATTAATAAAATAATTGATATTTAAAAGTATCTCGTTATATATTAAATAGTATTTCATTTAAGTTTTCCTCAGTTCACATAGTAATGTTCTTCATAATATTATCAGAAAGTGCATCATATAATCGTGATAACAACAAGTTTTAAAATCTGCATCTTGCTCGTAAAATTAAACACTATGTTTTGTTGCTTCTGAACAACATTCTTACTCCATTCGATTGACGGTAGACTTGACCGAAAACAAGAAAAAATATGAAAAAGCCTGTTTCCTTCAGAATAATTCGTTTAAACAGGTTGCATGCATTTCTTTACAGTAAAAAAAAATCAAGCTTTTTCTACTCCTGTTCTATAATATGTAATGTAATGGCATACATAACTTCATAGCATCACTGGAAAATGGCGGCGGAGTGCTAGTGGTGTAGTTGCCTTTCGTAATTTTTTTTACTGGCGACACACGGATACTAAAACACGGATAATAAAAATCATTCTTATGTTCATACGATAGTGATACTGAAGTGTATAGATATTTCGTTAAAATGATTTTAAATAAGGAATTTACAAACAAAAAATTGAAGACATAAATATTCATAAAGTTACGCGTATTTTTTTAATGTCAAGATATGTAGTCTAGGAATGCAGTTTCTAGACCTTCCCCCACCCCATTTTATTGCACTAAATAAATTGGAGAAGAAGTGCGGTGCATTCCCGGCTATCTACAAGGCTACTACCTGAATTGTTTATATATTTACTTGGACATTTATATATGTATTTATAGAAATATATTTCAATTAAGTCCAAAAACTTTCACTTTCTCAATATCTTCACTTTCTTCCACGTAAAACCTAAGAACAAAAAAAACTCTCTTAGAACACCTAGAACATCATGGCTTTGAAGGTATTTCGTCCGAAACGTCCCTTCGAGAAAGTGAGAGGAAAAAAGGCAGCATTTCAAATTATATTTTAAATATAATTGCTGTAATTTGTACACGTGAAAAATAACTAAAATAACTATACTATATTAAAATCTAAAGCTGAGGTTTTAATCGTTTTTTTTATGAAAAACCGCCTTTTCGAGGTTCTGGTATATTAGAACCAAATTAAAACTGTACCCTGCAATATATTCATATCCTCCATTCCCTTCCAATGACTTGGATGAATGTCTCTTAAAGTTCCAACATTTTAAAAACTCGTTTTTCGTTTTTTGAAAATTGAAAACCCTACTTCAAAGTGTTTCCCCAAATTTACATAATTGGAACACAATTTAACAAATAAACCGGATATTTGTTATTAATGAAAGTTACGTTTTTATGATTCCTTAAAAATTTTCCTCTTTTCATAGCTGTTTATACCATGAACCAAACAACAAATACTTCTGTTAGCTCGGAGGTGCTTTATTTGTCTAACAATGAATGTGAAATGTATACGATTGTCATGTTATTCGTCTCGGTTGTTTTCCTCGTATCTTTATGCAACTACAATAACGTACCCGTAGAGTTGACGTCAATTGGTCCTTATGCAATCGACGTCCGACTCCCTATTCGATCCCTATCTACAATCCACCCACCCAACTTTCAACAAGGAATCTGGATTCCGCAGCCACTCCAGCCGTATCCCTCCCTCGCGTCCTCCGCGTGGAAATTGCCAACTCTTGGCTGTTAGATGGATTTTACTGTTCCGCTTAATCCTTAAAGCGCTAAGTACCTTTCACATCTCTCTTGACGGACCGCTTCAGTAATGTGAAGTTTATTTACATTCTCCCAATTTACGAAATGAATACTAGATAAGACCTCTTTTCATTTGGTCAGTGTACTAAAGTTGTTCCACTATCATGTTACTTAAGTTAGGAAGTTACATTAAGTTAATTTATTTTTCAAAAAATTAAGTGAATAAATCCAGTCTAATTTTAACAAGGACCTGATCGGAACGGTTTAAGAAAGCTAGATTAATTCTCATTTATACGCATCTACTTAAATAAATTTAACTTTTAAGTTACATGAGTAATGTGTACTTAACTTTAAGACTTTTCTAGATTGTTTTCTAAATTGATGTCTAACTTTAACTCTCTATATCCTAAAAGCTAATTAAGTTAGAGAACTAATCTTAGCTGATTAAGGAATTCCAGGAAGTCCTCTTTTATACTAAACTTTAAACTTTAACAGTGTGCCTAAGAGTGTCACTTTGAACAAGTGATCAAATGAATGCAGTGATTTTTCCGGGTCTTGATAGAATGATGGTGGACGAAGTGGAAAAAAAGATACAAATTGCAGACGTATTTTTCCGGAACAAGGAGGAAGAATAGGAGATAATACCACGAATGAAATGGACAAAATGCCTTATCCTTGAGACGAAGACGCTGACGTTCTCAGAGCATTTCGTTTCTAATCTTCTAAGCTCGTAAAACCGACGAAAGTTGGACGCGTCAATTCTCCCTTATTTCTGCCTTTTTTCCTCTGGTTTATTTGTTGTTCCAGTTGATTTCATTTCTCCTCGCGTCTTCGAGATAAAATTATTGTGAAGGTCCTACCAAAATATACCACCGCTGAAACATGGGACATAAAAAGTTCAATTTAAAAACGGAGAGTACGAGGGAAAAAGTTCTATAGCCAAGTTTTAATCAATTAGCTCATTCTTGGGTACGATAATGTCATTGTTCCTGCTCGGGGAGTTGTTAAACCTCATTCTTCCAACGCTCGGTCTGCAAAATTCAATTGATTTTATTCCGTAACTAAGTTAAAAAGCGCTTTTTAAACTCCGAAATTTATCAATCCGATATGACCGAGGGTGAATTTCCGAAGAGTACCGCTCCCTAATTTCCGCGTAGTGGCAATTTATTTCCGCTAGTTAGGCGTCCCTGGTTCAGTGTACGTTCAATGCGTCCGTTTTACCTTTCTTTGGACCTACGAACCCCGGGATACCATTGACGCGCGACCATTTACAAGCGAAACATACGAGTTTGACCCACCTTCGAAGTGTAGTTGAAATTCATTTGGGGTGCGCATTTCCTACAGTTTAGTTAAACCCCGCCGAATTCTACGCTACGTGGCGCAAAGTTTGCACGTGCGCCAATGCATAATTCTCGTGGGTGAAACTGTCGATAACAAACGCTGGGGGGATAACTAAGGTTCCAACATTTTGGAGTAGGTAATGAAGTAGAAATGTGGGTTGATGAATAACGGTTGACTGAGATTGCGAACGGCACCTGGAATCGTTGAGAAGCAGTGACAAAGTCAGTATGTTATATTCTGAAAATGTGTTTGAATGATTAGTAAATAGTGTTACACTCACTGAAATTGATTTATGGGTAATTTTAGTAAATTGTACACTTTTGTTTGTAATTGTAAAAAATATATGTAAAAACATTCAGTGTAAGTTTAACACTTCATAACTTAAGAACTAATTAAGTTAGGGAGTTGATCAGAATAGATTTAGAAAACTAAATAAATTCCCTTTTATATAAATCTTTTTTATAAACTTAAGTTTTGAGTTACAAGATTTAACCGTACTTGTCTGCACAATCTTTCAAGATTTGTTTTTATAGAATCGTCAAAATCATAAAATCTAATTAAGTTAGAGAATTCCTTAGTAAGGAAGTCCAATAAATCCTCTTCCATATACAATTTTAACTTATTAAAATATTTGTTGCCATATCATGGTAAATCAGATTAATATTATATTTCTAGAAATGTTGTCAAAATGAGAATAAAGCCTATATACATTTTAATTATTCCTAACTTATTGTTACTAAATAATTAATGAAGAAACTTGATTTAAATTGTTTTGGAAACATCAAATATACATTTTTTGGTACGCTTATTAGTTTTTAAGGTATTGCATTATTTTTTGCAGTTAATAGCAGTGTATACTTATCATATAAAATTCAATGTATTTTCAACAAAATTCATATAAATTAAGACTAACTTTGACACGTCATAACATAAAAACTAATTACGTTAAGGACCGGAGTAGAATTGTTCAAGAAAGCCAGATAAATTCTGGTTTAAATTGATTCACTTGAATAAACTTAACTCTTAGGTAACAAGTGTTAAGCCTACTTAACTTTAAAACCTTGGATGGACAATATGGAAAAGGATACAAATTGAAGTCTTATTTTTTTGCGAAATAGGAGATTAGCGAAGATAATGTATATGTGTTATACTCTGGAAATGTGTTTGAATGATTGTTAATTAATGTTACATTCAATGTAAATGATTTATGGACAATTTTAATAAGTTATGCTTATTGCTATTGATTAAAATTTTATGCGTTTTTTTGTATGATATACTGGAATAAATTTAAATAAGAACGCGTTGACACGTGTTCCACTAAATTTTCCCGTCAATAGTCGACACCGTTTTCCACTTTCCGACCATTTATTTTCATTTGCATCCAACGCACCGCATCCGATCTCGTACCGACGTCGTTTTCATTTATTCACAACACGCATTCACGCGCTGACGCTTGGCATTCATTTGTTTTTCTCATTTCATTCGACCACCACTAGCGCAAACGTATGTCAACGCGTCAACGTCACGATAATGCAATGCAATTCTTGTATTACACTCACTCTTACAAAACGGTAGTATTATGCTCGATGCAATTTAGTGTACATGTAGATGCATAAATTGCAAGTCCGAAGACGTTTCTGTTTTGGTTTTATGGATTGAAAAGGCAAATAAGTTGAGGGAACATGGTCATTGGCACCGATTGGAATGAAATTTGAGGGGCATGAAGACAGTTCGGAAGGTAAATGCACAACCTCTTTTGAAACGTTCATATAGGAAGTGGTTTTTTGGATGCATGTCTATGATTTGCCTATGTTGCTTAGAATTAGATTACCATAGTCAATACAAATTTGCAAAGCCGTGATTTTTGCAATTTTATTGGTGGCCTGCGGAACCGGTCAAAGTTTAAAATGTTACATGAGACTGTCCATAAAGCGATATAAAACTGTAATTTACTTGGAAACTAGAAGAGTCTAGCACTTGTAAGTCGGGCCAAAATATTTAGCTGAAGTATCTGAATACAAGTGTGCAAATTCCTGATTTTTGCGATTGTTTTGACGACCTGTGGAACCGATCAAAGATCCAGATAAAATAGAATTAACTAGAAGGTCATTTTAAAATTATATTAAAAATTTCTGAATACATCTGCACCCGTTTCATTGCTATATAATAATATTTGTAATAAATATAAAATGTATCGTGAATGCTGCAGATTGAAATAGTCCTCGGGGTGGTCACATTGTGTGATTATTTTTCACACAACTTCACACACTTACCCACACAAACACACTACTTCAAATTCTCAACTTCAAACACAACATCCAACTTCAAACATTCAACTTCACACATCACTGACACCTGCAATTCACTGCGAGAACTACTCTCAACCACAACAACAACATATACATCAACAACTCACACCACCAACAAACAATTGTATAAACACAAAACATACTTGTAAATAACAACAAGACAAAAAACATAAAAATAAAACATATTCATGTCGGAAAGACCCACAGAAGTCGATAGACATTAAAATATATGATATTATGATATTGAAATGTTACTTCACAAATATCGTGAGTTTAGTTTTTAACTGACTAAATACCTTGCCAATCAGTTGTTTGCTAACAATCTTAATACGAACGTCTGTATCAAAGATAATAAAAATGCCCCTTCTTCAATAGAAGAATAACTCGGTTAAGAAATGAATATCAACCATGGAAAGAGGAAGAAGAAGATGACGATCTTAGGAGAAATTTATATAGGTAAATCATAAACATAGTTTAGCATCATATACTCCTTGTAACGCGAAAATGCGAAAAGATTGTTTGTGATCTCGATGGAATTACGATAAACATAATGAAAAGTCAGTAAAGACGGATAAGAAGACTGAAATAATCCTGAAATGTTAATATATTGCTGTACATTTGGGATTTGAGTCTTCCATGGAGCAAAGAGCTGTTTGCCAACGTTTTTGCATAACCCAGTATCTAAAGTAATAAAATGTTTCTTCCTAAATACGAGTATAACTCGGTAAAGAGATGAATATCAAACATGAAAGGAGGAAAAACCTTAGAATAAATTTATTTAGGTAGGTCATAAACATAGGTTAGGTTCTGACATAATGTTTACAACACGCAAACATAAGCAGTTTTTCATGTGAATATACGATCATCACGCTGTTTGCTTTTGTTAATTGAAATTTTCCTGCTGAATAGTTGGCACCGATTCACAGACTCTCATAAAAGTGACTACAGAGATATCTGGTTATAACTGACAGGCATGGGACCAACCGATTTTTACATTATGGAAAGTTTTATTTCAGGTCAATCCAATTCAATTGGAAAAAAGGAGGGAAACAAGTGGCTTTTTTGGAAGTCAGGTAGAGTAAAAAAGGTGTCTTTAGATATTCCAGGAGGAGGGCACCTCCTTGCCTATATATAGTGGCGTCCATGATTTAAACATTAAATATTTCATTATACGTTCTATTGAGGATAGATTTTGTTGTATAACAACATGAATAAACTATGTAGCGAACTAATTTCAAACAAATCAATACATTTCACATCAGAACATATTTATTGCGTATAAGCAATGTTTGCAATATTTGCTAGAGTTGCTAGAGTCAAAATGTCTGAAAGCAGCAGTCAAAATTTCCGCATACGTTCGAAGTATTTAGATAGTTAATCGCTTGCGGTATTCTCTCCCGAATCTTGGCATGCACTCGAGTAAATATAGACAATAGCTTTACCCACAGCATGCCGAACCAACCGATACTTGTGTGTAGGGGTTCCTTCAATTTCCGCCGCCGACGTGCTCCGCAAGGTGCGCTTAATTGCTCGCACCGCACTTTGGCAATTTATGCATCGCAATACGGAAGACAATAGCAGCAATTGCCAAGACAAGTCGTAAAAATAATAAAGATTAATAGTCGCTCGTTTATGTTTCCTTCCCTTCCACGTAAAAGACAGAAACAATGAGCAATAAAATTGTGTCAATGTCACCTTTTTAATTTGATATTGTCGTACTTTCTTAAGGCCATTACGTCAAATTTGAAATATACAAATGGATATACTTCTTCTCGGTTGGCTTTAAATTAAGCTAAGGCAAATAAAACACGAATGGCAGCAATAAAAATGAGGCGTGTAATAAAACGCTGAGTCGTTTTGCTTTTTTTGTCATCTTTGGGCCGCTTTGCTTTATTCGTAGCTCAGGAGTTTAGGTCACTGGCGTTGCTTGTACTTCATTAAACCCAGTTTTCTGCTGTGTTGCTGGGCGAGCTCCTGAAAAAAACCTCTTGCCAGCCACTTAATTTACTTCATTTTTTCTCCAGCTTCCAGCAGAGGAACGAACGTAACGAGAAGCAAATTGATTGCTGCGCTTTTAAACCAGATTATATAATTTAATGCGTTTCTTAGATGTGATGCTCCCATGGTTGTGTGACATTCGTTTAAATTTTATTTTGTTGAATATCGTATCGTAATAATCTCTGATTTGAAAAGTAATAATATTAAAAACAACAAACGCGTTAAAGTGATTTCAGTTCAACGCCAATATACAGGGTAAAAATAATGATATAATTTGAATTTGAGATTTTTTAAGATGGTTTTTAAGGTATATACCAGGGTTTCAGTTCGGATCTATCCTAACCCACAAAACCATTGAGTTTGATGAAAAAGAAGAAACCTAAAAAATGACTTACAAATTAGAAACCACGATTTTCGATTTTAGAGTAACTAAATTTAAATTGAATTTGCTGAGCAGTTTTTTGTCAAGTCAAGCAATCAGCACTCAATTGTGAATATTGTCACCACCAATATCGGTAATCCAGCGATAGTGAACGCACTAGGTCCATCCATTGGTGTTGTTACGCCGTAATTAAAGGAGGACGCTTACTGAGTAGCCGACAGCGTAATGCGGTCAACGCGCCCGGTCCTCATGCAGTACATATACGTCCTGATATCAAAAGATTGCTGACCGACAACAAGCCGCATGAGACGGAGAAGAAGAGATGAAGCCTGTAGGTAGTTCCTTAGGGCCTCATTCTGTGAAAAACAAATTATATTTCTTCTTCATTTTGTAATCCTTCCCACCACGCTATTTCTATTATCTGCATCCAGCACTTAAATTCGTAACATCTGAATCCACTAATCCGTTTTTCCCATCGTAAACTGTTTCTTCGGATTCATAATCTTGTGGAGGTGAGGGTGCCGGTTGATGATGAGTGATAGCTTGATTATGATATATACACTGTTTATTACAAAACATAC
>WSZQ02098112.1:0-11581 GCA_019419845.2 Weissflogia rhopalogaster | reverse complement strand
TTTTGTAAATGTGATTTTGTTGTCAAATTCAATACCCAGATATTTAACTGTTTTTTCCGCATGTATGATTATGTTGTTTATGCTGAGGTTGGAAGTCGCCGGTGTTATCTTATGATATGGTATAAACAGATGACATTTATTTGGGTTAATATTTGGGTTTATATTGTAGAGTAGTGGTGATAACGATGAACCTTGCGGTACTCCCTGAGAAGTAGAGAACGGAGACGAGTATACATTTTTCACTCTGACTTTAGAAGACTTTAATTATTATTTTTTTCTTAATTTTACAATTATGAAAAGTCTATGTTTAGAACCATCGTCGGAACTATAACGTCAAGAAGAAATGTCCACATTTTTATCGCGGGTAAATACCACCTGTAGATACGTAACATTTTCCCAGACATAAGTTGAAACTACTACATATGACGTAGTTAATCCGTATTGAAGTCCTTTCCGCATGTCACTGGCTGTTATTTTTAAGACCTGTCTTCTAAGCGACTAATGCATAAGTAGATGGTGGAAAATCTTAAGCTATTTTTGGACTATACCATTTTAAATCAAATGTGTTTTTTGATACACCGAAAGGCGGCTTTTACGCATGACGCAAATTGTGGAAACTTGAGTTTTTACAGTAAGCACTCAGGAGCTGCGTGCAAAAAGCAACGCATGTATTTTTGATCTTTGGGATTCGACCTCAAAATATGGTAAATATATATTTACATATCATCTTTTTTTCTGCATTGATGCATGACGCAAAATTTGAAAACTAGACAATGGAGCAAATTTCTGATGGAATGCACTATTACGCAGATATTCTAGGTTTAAACGACGTGAAACGGCGAAGTAGTTCATCTTACATTTCATAACATCGTAAGAGTTGGCCAGAGGCTATATACCGTAATTGAGTTGTCATATCCATGGGGAACCGGAAACTACCGACCTAAAATTATATCGGATCTTACAATGTCCTACAACAAGAATTTGAAATTTTCTTACTATATAATAAATTGAGATGCATTAAAACTTAAACCTGTTAATGGTTAACACATATTTACATGAAAAAATCAATACTGTCACATGAGTACCTTTTTATTTAAATAAAATTAAAAATTTTAATTGTTATTTATTGAAAAAGATACAAAATTTCGACAAAGGAAAAGGGGAAAGGGGTCGAGGTGTTTAGATGTGGGTTTCGGTGTAGGGACGTCACATTAGAATTGGTATTGAGTACTCCGTTCTGTTAATTCAGCTATCGATACTTCAAACAGGATACCTTACAACGAAATAGTTGGATGCAAAACAGTATTTTAGTAGGAAATACTGAGGCAACAAAGTTATCACAGCACATTGACATTTCCCAATTCGTGTTACTATATAGTTAACATAATATATTTATTTATTAAGGATATATTTTTTGCTCATTGAATTTATTAATTAACTAGTCCGTGCAATAGTATATATTTTTTTAGGAATGGATGTCTAAGATATCAGTGATCTCTGCAAGATTGTTAAAATAATTTCGGGGTATGTAGAATTTTCTGAGGACAGTCGATTTTCAAGTGTCTTCTTTTTTGTTGAATTTATCAAGAATCGACTATTGATGTCATTACCTCTATTGAGTTCTCTTTCAATGTAAGTCATATTATAAACTAATTACAATAGAATAGGTGAAGAATTCATTCTAGCTGCGCCCGCCGAGATTTGAACCCCGGATCTTGTGGTCAGCAATAAATGAATAAAACACCGAACCAATTCGCATCGCAATATACAAGTATAATATACAATTATTAAAAGTTATCACTAAGGATAGACAATGTCTGGGAAATAACAAGTAAATGGCTTTCATTAGCATGTGTTGAGCATGTGAAGAAAATACTGAACATCTTGGTACTGATAAATAGATATTTATCGAAGCAAGAATATCGGTCAGGCTCTTCTTCACCGTGGCACCTTCATCGACTAGGTTAGTATATCGCTGGGATAATTCATCGACGCACGTTACACATTACTGGGTTGTATATCGGTTTCTCAACTACTTTACCACCACAGTGTTAAATTGAATAAAATTACTCATGTTTATAATACATATTTATACCTACACATTGTATTATTATTTGTTTTTGGTCGATTCTTCCAGTAATGAACGATGAAGAGTCTACCTCGATAAATCGGCATCAGTCTGACCTTTTGATATAATTTTAATTTAAATGTAAAACAAAATATATTAGTAATGAATTATAATTCTTTCCAAGTTTTCTGAATAAATAATGCATAAAGAATATAATTTAAGACGGGCTCCACTTTATTTTCCTCGTTGAACATAATTGATATAAATTGTGTTCTCCACGTTCACGTTCTGAGGAAACTATATTTTAAACTATCCATGTGCATCGATAACGCTAGTCTGGCGATAACACCTTAATCCTTTCTATATTTAGCATTGTTACATTATATATTAATTGCTAGCCGCATTTACTAGCCATTGCCGGGTACATAAAACCAATTAACCTATTTCTATTCTACAAAATTGAAAACTGTTGCGGGAAATCAGCTCGACTGCTGTAATATGCTGCTGGTACAAATTGGACAGGATTTGTAATGTGTACCCATTCAATTGAAATCTGTTTTAACAAATGTCGCTTTCGGCAGTATAATCTAATATCCTGCTAAATGAGCAAACTAGACACCAGCGAGCAAAGAGTGACAATCACCCCTTAGCCGTACTAACACCCGGCTACGTGATTTGCAAATTTAAGCTTTCAATAAAAGAAAATCCGATAACTGAACGCCGAATCAATGGAAATGCAACATCGAGTGTTAAATCAATCCGGGAATGTACGTGAGCGCCTTGTCGACGCACTTCCGACAATATTCCATTTTATTGGGAAATTGTGTGCCTTCTTTTTACCCGCTCGTATTTGCTCGGCAATCGCAAAAATTTTCCTTACAGAACTGCTTTGCATGGTATGTCACATATTCGTGATTATGTTTACACAGTTTAATATTCCCTTGTGTAGGATTCCATATATTTTAGCTGCTTATCCTTAACCTGTTGGAAATAATATTTATGTTTGCGTTTTTGATTGCGAAACGTTTGATTCAATTTCCTTGGATTGAACCACTGACAAGTATGATTGATTGGAGGTGAACGGGATTAGTCCTGTTGTCCTCATTTTGTAAAGAATGAAAACATATTTTGCATTGCTTTTGGGTTTTTAACTTTTTCAGAAGTCGGTTCGTGCTTTTGTGTGTGTGAAGATACTAATCAGAAAGCCTAGTTTCACATATAAATACTCGTGGTAGATGTGTACTTCTTACGTTTTTTTTTTTTTTTTTTTGATAAATATTAATGAGAAAACAATTTTGTAGTAAAACTTTTTTTAATTACTAAATTATATGGTGAGTTTCTATTATCTGTCAGAATCATTTGTCTCCATTTATTTGAAGACATTAATTAACTAACTTTGATTACCAAGCCATCTTACAGTAAGTTGCCAGAGAATTTCAGGAGCAAAGATAACAGTTGAAATTGTTGCATAACTTTCCATAATATTGTCTTAGAAAGTTGATATTCAAACACTTTTAGGAAGATGAATACATTTGCCAAGTGATTTAGACTTGTGCCGATTCTCATCACACTTTGCCCTGCTTTACTAACCAATGGTCGACCGCAAGACCTTCAAATAGGTAAACTTTCTCTTTTAGGGAAACCCAACTATTACAATTCATGAATGGCTTCAATTTTTTCGTATCCTATACCCTCAAAGCTAATATATATTCATCAATAAATTAGTATCGTTAAAGAATATTCAAAAGCTTTTCACATACTTATATTCCGTTTTTTGCGATATTTTGTTATCTCATAGGCTTTGTCAAATCTCGTGCTGGAACGCAAACACTCCCGGCGCATTCACCTCGTAAGCAACCTCATCTCATCCCGGCACTGGAAACTGCCAGAACCAATTTGCATTATGTATACATTCATTATAGTCAATAAAGCGTCCGATAGCATTACAGACCTATTACACATACATCGATTATACGGTGGTGTAAATGAGAAAATTATACACCACTTTTATAGTCAGTTTGTCTGCTGCACTAATTTTATTCGACTGACGAATGCAAAATGCAAATATGACAATAATCAAATACTATCTGAATAAACAACAGTTGATACTGTCCCGAAAAATGAATATAATTGCAGAATTTTGTGAAAATATATATGTATATTTTGGGTTGTTGACAAAAAAGATTGAGTGCACATTGTTTGCATTATTTTTATTGGTATAATTTCACTGAAAATAAATATTCTATAAAAATTTTACTTTTTTGTTACTTTTTTGAGGTGGATCTATTAAAATTGCGTCTGTATGAAATAAATAAAAATGCATTTTTATGAAAACGCATTACCGGATTGGATTGATGCAGTAGGTTTTCTATAGTCTATAATCGTGTTTGCATCAAACTGTTGATTTTTCATTTTGAACCTATCAATGAGATTTCACGTAGCGCATAAATTTGGGGTTGAAAAGACTGAATAATGCCGGGTAGGCGGATTTTTCTGGATTTAATTTCAAAGCAGAGATTCAGAATTTCGTTTAGAAAATATATTTTCGTAATAATCTGTTCTCTTCCCTTATTACCGGAGTTAATAAGAATGAAATATACAAATACGATAAACCCAAGATGCCCAGAGATTGAAGTGGTTAACGCGACGGGCTGGCTTTTACATACGTCTTGTTTTTGTCACCCTTTCCGGGTGGTCCATGTGGTCCATTTGGTGAATGTATCGGCTCGCCTACATCCAGAGATCGGACACATTCGCAGAGAGAGAGAGAGAGAGAATCACCGCAAGACAGGGTGTGTCTGCATGCATAGCAATGCACTCACCGCGCTACCACCAAGGGTCGCCACTCAGTACACGTCTCCTTTCTCTTCCGTTGCAAATTCACCTCTAATCAAAACCCGGTGCGTTCACCGCGCCAGGGCCGCCGACGTTGGTTCGCGACAGAGGTGGCTGTCGGTTGTATATGATCTGAATTTTTAGGAGCATGAAGGCCTTTAAATGATATTAAAATTTATTGCAAAAAAGCATCAGGCTATCGACTACATAATCTTTTGGCTCGAAATGGCTTTATATACTTAGGTTATTGTGCATTATTGAACAATTGAAATGAGTGATGCCCACGGCATATTCAAAACAATCTCTTCTCTCTTGTAACTACTACATTGTAATTCCTTATAAGACCGACAATGTTCCGACGCAAATCACAAGTAAAGCGTGTTTTACGCCCCTAGTACTGAAACTCAGAAATATGGTCAGAATTCAGATGGCCAATGGTATTGACTTTGCAAATATGCTTATATTGAGTACATCCTCGACTCCCAGTTAAAAATCGAAGATTTTTTCTGTACGAATTATTCAAATGTCGAATTAAATCTTAAGATCTTTGAGTTTACTCGATTACCTTTAGATAAATATGGAATAATTGAAAGACTCGTTCAGTTTATTTTTAAGGTAAAAAACGCATTTTAAGGGGAAATATTTCAAAATCAGGTAACGAGTCAAATTTCAAAGGGTTATGTTTGCCTGGTTTAACGTGGACTGATTGTGTCAATAATTTCATAAGAAAAATATCCATCAAATACTTTGATTACTTGAACTTTAATCCTTTAAAAACATTACGAAGGGTTAGATATAATTTAATTTTATTATTTACGTAACTTACGTTCGGAAAATTACTGCATATCAGTAAAGATAAGCTAATGCTTATTATTTTCCCATATAATAGATGTAGAAAAAGTATAGTTTACAACTCGCATGGAATGCCCTTTCATTACTTGTAGCTATGTGATTATATGAACATAATAACTGACTTGCCTAGAATTACCTGTTCTACCTGTACGGATATGCTCACGCGAAATGTATAACATTTCTTAAGTTAAATCTGCACTGAAATTATATGAATGTATATAATGCAATTAGAGGAAACTTTCGTCAATAATTATTATCGCATGATATTTCACAAGTGCTATAATTAAAGGCGAGTTAGAAGGTGAAAGGTTTCCTCGTGAATCGGTGTTGGATGCTGTCGAGTGGTGGAGTTGCCGGTCTGTAGCATTCGTTACGTGATTAATGACGTAAATGGATTGAAAATCAATTCCTTCATGTGTGCGTTGTTTGTTGTTATGGCTAAAATATACTACATTTAGCATTAAATTAACAACGAGCAATGGACAAGAGAAATGAAAACCACAGTTGCTGATAGCTTTAGAGCTGTGTAACCTAGTGTTTATTGCTGATTTGTTGTTTGTCTGATTTGTTGCATTTCCGGTGGTTCTGAGAACAGGGTGTAGGAGTGACTTGATGTTTGATCAGCGTATGATCGCTATGTGATGTATATCGCCACGTGCTAGCCGCACTTAGAAAACGCACGATCATTCCACAGGAAATTAAAACCGACCCCATTTGTGCAAGCAATGATTAGGACAAACATCGTTCATTTGCAGCAAAACCTCGTGTTATGTTAAATATATATATATATGGACCAGGAGCGAGTAACCATTTTTATTAGGCCGGTTAAAATTCTGAATTGTTTTTCCGGACTACGAGCATTGTTTTCGATTGTGGTGACCACGTCAAATATTTGAATTGGGGGAGAGCCTCTACTGCTTAGAATGTGTTAGGCCGGCCATAGGTTGCTCATCCCTGATATAGACCTAGTGATTATTGGTTATAATTAATGGAGTTTACTGTCGCTGCTTGATAAAACATGATTTTAATATTATTTTGCACAAACCCAAAAAGAGAGTTTGAAAAATGTTTTATGAGAACGTTTTATTAACACGTACAATGTACTCTAGTACAGGTACTCTATCGTCCACTGAAGCTACAATTCTTTTTATATTATGCGCGGGTGAGTGGGGTGTTCACTAAGAGTTCGATTTGGTCATTTAGTACCTTGTCTGGGTTTTTTCTAATGGATTCGCGAATGTAAATTGTTTCGAGAACGTTTAGTTTGTGGCCCTTATTGCCGTGGTGTAAATTTTTTATATTATCAGTGGAACACCGATGGTCTGAATTTATGAGGTGATCTCTTAGGTGTTCCTTGAAACGGGTAAGGAAATTCCTACCCGTTTGCCCGATATAATTGCTGCAATCGTTGCAATTTATTCTGCAAATTCTCGACCTTAAAAGATAATTATTGGAGTCACCCAGTTTATTATTCACTAAAGATTTTAATGACAAATCACTGTATACTACAGCCCTAATTTCACGTTTCCGCAATTCTCTTGATATTTCTACATATATTGGGCCTAAATAAGGTAATTTGATGTATCTTGTTAAACTGGTAGCCTGCGTAACAGGGAAAAAAGATTTCTTGTACGCTGGGTCAACTTTCATTTTAAGATATTGTTGACCCAATGTTCGCGATATCCATTTTTCCTGCTATATACCTTATTGTTTGTAGCTCCAAGTCGAAATTTGTGGGTGACATGGGGGTATTTACTAGTCTATGAATGAGTGAATTAGGGCTGCTAGTTTGGTTTGAATCGGGTGAAAAGTGTTATAAGGTATGATTGCGTCGGTTGCAGTGTTTTTCTTGTAGATTTTAAAATCAAACTTGTGGTCTGTTCTTATAATAGTGATGTCTAAATAATTCAGGGTATTATCTGTTTCGGTTTCCATCGTCAATTTTATGTTTTGATCTATTTGTTTAATATAATTTAAAAATTGGGATAGCTGTATGTTCGTACTTGTCCATATACAGAAAACGTCGTCTACATATCTTTTCCACGTGCAGATATATTTTGATTATTGGTTATATGATTTTATTAACTATCGAGATAGAATCGATTTCTTTGATCCTTTATTTTGCTATTTTTAATTTGTAAATTTATTTCGTTCACATACTGTTTATTTGTTTATGAAATCGATAAATATTTATATTTCGATATATCTTACCTTGTAGGTCATTCCCACACTAAATTAATAATTTCACTTGGAATTAATAATTACCAGATTGAATGGATGAACTTCTAAAGAACTTACATTAGTTCAGATATATATTTCATTCTACAAATGTTTATATTTCATCTAAATTTGCTAAATATAAGTGACTTGATGTATTCATTTCCCGTACATTATTTGTCTTCGAAAGTTTTGATATGTAATCAGTGAAATACCACCTAAAATCTCCATTGACGTTCTGCCTGAAATAATATGAATGCTACAAGTTTATAACAAAATGTTCAACATATATTAAATCTGTTTTCATTGCGTAAAATGCATGTTATCAAAATGTCCGTGGAACCAAAAGTCAAAGGACTGTGTTTAAAATAAGGGAAGATAATATGCGAGTTGGGTTTCTGAAAACCCAAACTTCTTCAAATCGAGGGGTTTCAGGACATTGAAAGTATTTGATAATTCATCTAGAATGAATATAATTTTGAATATGTGCAAGGAATAATGAAAAAAAAACGAAGCAATGGTTTTGTTTTGGTTTTTCGATTTCCGTTTTTGCGACAAAACCCGCGGTAATCGACTTCGGATGTATCTACCGGAAACCCTTAATATGGGGTATTCATTTGTTAATGATATTAAAATATTTACTTTTATATTACCGAGAAAAATAGGGAAAATTTTACAAACTGATTATTTATTCTATAAAAAATCGTCCTTTGAAGTTGTAATATCTTTGGTACATTCATGAAAGTAGATAGATAGATACCTTTATTGGCATATTTTCATACATCCCCATTATACAATATCATTTCTTACTTAATTAACATTAACACTCTTAATAAATATAACATAAAACAATCACAAACAAAATAATAAAAATAATAACGTGGTATTTCATCCTATCCTCCCTATTCATGAAAGTAAATTAAATAATTTCACGTAATCATGTGAAGTATGTGAAGGTAAATATTTTCTTAAAAACACGGGTTTAAATTAAATAAAACGCTATTGGCCAAAACAAGAAAAAATCATAAAATTCCTTTACCTTTGTGTAGAATGCATCGAAATTTCTGTTCATCCACTTTATAAATTATAAAATAGCTATATGAACAAATTAATTTGCTTAGAATTTATGTTTTCTAAACATTAAAGAGGAATATATATCTTCCACCAGTTCTAAACATTTATTCATATTCAATTTATGTCAAATTATTTGAAATTAACTGACTTTATGCATTCTCTTCGTGTGTGCTTTGCTGAAAAGTTTATCTTCATTTTCTGGAGAATTCCAAATTCTACAAATATAATATATAAGTATATAGAAATGCTCAACATCCGTTTTCTTACAGTAAAATGCACTCTAACAAGATTTTCCTAGATGTGAAACACACATCTCAAAGCATTGAGACTAAAATCCTGCAGAATGACGTACTTACCGAAAAAGGTAAATATTTTCTGTTTCGATGTATTCCACTAATATGCAACTCAATATTGCTATCAATATGATATGAAATATCTTCCTGTTCATACACAATACTAGAATAAGAATAAGTCATGTGATATGCCCCTTTCATCGTCGCTTTGTCACAAACATCTTTAAAGGATGATGTAAATGTTGGAAAGTATGAATGGTGTAAATGAATATATAATATGAATACATAAATATATTCTCTAGAATAAATTCTGTTAAAAATATGTATATGTGGATAGATAGATTCCCACGCAATATATATTTTCGTTTTCACTGTAAAATTGCAAATAAATTGTCATGTTTACTGTATTTTTCTGCTAAAGAAAAAACAAATAACGGCAAATGGATCATTCAAATGCATTTGCATTAGTGAAATTAAATGGCATGACATATTCGTTTGAAATTTATTATTAACAAAATTATTATAAGAGGATTACAACATTTTTAGGCATGTCAAATCAACGTTGTTAGATTTCGAAACGTTGCAAATCAGGACATGTGCCACGTGGCAAATGTCTACCCTTCATCCCTTGCCCTAACATGCCCCTGCTCGTGCGATTACTTCTTATAAAAGCATGGCACGATGCGATCGACTGAATCTTACAGGTCGCTTATCAAAAGGCTTGCCAACTTGTGATAGTGACACGTTGTCTACGCGTTTCACCTTTAGCATTAGAAACTATTATAGACGTGCACATAGTTACTACTTTTTTATCATCTAAAAGAATCATAATTATGAGCGAAATGTTTTGTGGCTTTATATATTATCATAATAGAATCAAACATATGACATGACAAAGGGATAATAGAATAATTATTGTTATTGTATTAAACGACGGAAATTACTGTGAATTAACAGTGGCAGTCATAAAATACCCTGGGGAAAATTATATAATTTCACTTGTATTAAATTTATTCTCTTCTGTTCCTTATAGTAAAATAATTTTGGGAAACGTCTAAAAGTAGTTTAACGCAAACTTTACTCTCATTACATTTTGCTTTTACTTTTAAGTTTTTAATGTAATTTAAAAGATATTTTTGAAAAATAAATCTTGTATAGCGTTTGAGAACGCCTTTCGAACACGTTTAGCTTTCTAGCATGTGTGTATTTTCACGCGAATGAGTTGCAGGCCCATCACCTAACCACATTTTTATTCACGACTTGGGAAAGTGTGGAGTGAGAGATCTCCCATCCGGGAATTGAACCCGGGAGCTTTACGTTACAACGCTAGTGCCACGCACCCCACTAATGTAAAAAATAATAATTAAAAGAATGAGTAATATTGGGATCTAGGTTAAAAGGGGCATTGAGGAGCAAGCTTTTTCTGAATTGCGACCAGATCTATTTTTTGTCCTAACTGGCTATAATGAAGGGAGTCCTTGGGCAGTAACCACTTCCTCGGCTAGTAGGAAATCCTTGCCAAGGAGGTTGAATTTAAAACCTGATGCTGACTTGAACGATCCGATTCCTCGTTGCATTGCCTGCATATTTCGCTGTTTATATTTGTTTCATCTGGTATCTTACAAAATGTCCTGTTATGAATATTTTTAACACGTTCCATGACAGTTCGAGTATTTAGAGTGTTTTCCCTGTGTTTTCGTCTTAACTCCTTTTCCTATTCATGGATCTCTCTCTTTCACCTATCAATGGTGAATCCACAAAAGGTTTCTGGTCCCATGAATTTGGTTTTTGTTCCTATCTTGACTAGTTTATCACCCATATCATTGCCAGGTATAGCAATTGCCTTTGTGACCCAGAACCAACATGAGGGTCTTTCATTCAAACTCACGGTCTAGTTCGGACGCCCTTTCGGAAGATTAAATGAGTATCGTGAATGACTCCTCAATGAAAAGCTTTTTTGACATGATATCCAAATATGTGGGTAGCACTGCTTCGCGTATTTGTGATTTAGGAGTAATATTACAATATTAACTAACATTTGCAAAGTATTAAAATCAAATATTCAGAAATATAAATACAATCCAATTAAATTGGTTTAAATTGTTCACCAGTGGACATATCTGAATAAATTCGTTTCCAAAAATTAATTTGCACTTTTTGATTTAAAAACAGTTGAATGAATCGAATCGATAAGTTAATTTCGTTCTATTAATTGGATTGCCCTTCTAAATAAATTAACTTC
>WSZQ02098068.1:0-11587 GCA_019419845.2 Weissflogia rhopalogaster | reverse complement strand
AGTGAATTCTTCTTCTTATCAATAGTGTTAGCCTCTAATATGACTAATTACATTGAAAAAGAATTGAATAGAGCTATGGTCATTAGCTCTATTCAATCAAGCTAGCAAGCAAGTTAAAATTAAAAAAAAAACACTTACCTTGTGTGTGAGGACACATTTACTCACTGGAAATAAGCAGCAAATAAAATAGAAAATAACCGCTATTACCTTACTATTGCCTTTGTGCAAAATAATGACTGATAATTAAAGCTCTACTAACTTTGAAAGGTTTTTGCATAGACATTGAACGACAATATCTCTAAATTGTGAGACTGATTACTAACTAAAACAATTTTAATTAAAGCTAACCCTGCTGTGAAGGCAAAAGCCTCTGCTGCTTGGCGTTTGATTCATTGCTAGTACAAAGCATTGTTATTGATAGAAATTCCAAATTTTAATAATAAAAAGTGGAATTTGAATTTTTTTGTAAAAAATTGAATAACTTTATAGCGTATAAAAATTATGAAATAAGGAGCATAAATTCATTAAGAAAACTAAAGTGTGTTGAACTTTTCCGAACTTGAATTATATAACAAATTAATTAATAAAGGATAATCAATACATTTTAATAGTCTGTACATTTAAAACAACGATTGCAAATATATTACGTTGTCGAATTGTATACCATTAAAAACAGAAATTCAATCAAAGAGAATGAGTCTTTAGATATTCATTAACATCATTGAATGTTCCACCTCGACATGAATGAAATATAATAGCACATCCTGATAGATGACGATGGTAGTGCGTACGCGTGCTCAACTCAACCGATACGCGTTTGCGTGACTCTGGTAAACGTAATAGAAATTAAACATTTAAATTAAAAAGAACAAAAATAGAATAATAGCCTATCTCCCAAGTTGGCCCAATATAGATACAATAAAGAAAGGAAATTAAAATCGGATCATTGGTTTCTGAGCTATTCGCCGCGAAAAATTCTGCCCGCATTCACCAGTTTACTCCCCAAGACAAGTGGCCATATACAAGTTTTACTTCTAAAAGAGTAAAGGAATTTAAAATAACAAAACGTAAGCCTTTTGTTATAAGCTGAATTAATTTAAAAGAGTATTTGTTCTCTTTCGAACTTCCATTATATAGCAAATTAATTAATAACAGTTAATCAATACACTTTAATGAAAGAATTCAGCTCTAATAATGAAAGTATATAATCCATTATTTAACTTTTTCCAAAGTTTTAAAGTTTATTAATACGAACGTCTACTGGTATATACATTTCCGTAATACAGCTCCAATTATAATAAAAGGTTAATACTGACAAGATGTCAGGTCAAAGAAAAAAAAAGGAATAAAAAGTTCCGGTCACTGAAAATTGAAAATTGAAAAAGTCTTCAACATTTTCTACACATCCATCAATTTTATATTGCCTTTATATTTTCTAGACTTTTTAATGTAATTACATGAACTTGTTACATTTTATGCCACTACTTAAATGAAATAAATTAATTTGCAATAAAATACTAGTTTATCACTTTCGTCAGTGTTGTTTAACTTCCTGTTGGCGAATTGGTAGATTTAGACAAAGCAACAAATCCGATGAAATCACTGAAACAGCTTTGTTACGCTGAAGTGCCAGAGTAATGACAGATAATCTGCAAATAATTGACCTGACGTGGGTGCGGTGAAAAGTAATTAGGGGACGCAGTCTTGGCAGTTTAAGGTTGTAATCCCGTGCAGTACACGGCCACGGAAATCACAAGTTGTCGCTCGTAGGATGTTCTAGTATTTACTATGGAGGTGAGTTAAGATTTCCACACTGTATGCCGTCGACTATTCGAGGAAGTTTCATTAAAGTTTCGGTCCCTTGGCAACTCAGCAAATATAACACCAACAATCCTAATATGTTGCTGTGTAATGTAGTGTGTTATACGGTTTTCGAAGTACTAATTAAAAACACGCCGACGCATTAAACCAGGAGCTCGTAAAGCAACGGAGCATTTCCACTTATTTGGGACTTTCTTCTTTAAACTTTCTTAAAGTTAGGGATTATTTCGTACGAACAAGACATATTTAATGTATGGAATATTTAAGTAAAGTTCTTTTTTTTCTCCTGGAGACATTTTCGTTTTTTTTTTGGAAATTAGGAATGTATTAAGGGGAATGTATTTTTTATATGCATAACCTCTATGTCAACTTTTCAGGAAATATCGATACTTTTTAGAATTGATACTTGCGAAACTATGAGTCTTTTGATGCCTAAGTATCGAAGATAAGTATCGATATTTTTTGGTATCGAAAATACACATTGGCGCCATCTGTTAATACCGTTTTCAATTATATTTTTACTCGTTACAGTAATCTTCCAGTTTATTATTGAACCAATGTTTCTGATGATACTCTAATACATAATAATAAAATTAATAATTCTGATTGTGTAAATTAAGGAATCGACGTCAAGGATCGATACTTGACATCAATAATGCTTAAATTCTTATGCGATCAGATTTCAGGACCACGTACGATGCTCGTTGTTTTTAAGATTGACTCGATGTGCGCCTACACTTCTTACTAAGTCACTAGGTAGTAAATGGTAGGGCAAGGGGTTAATAACTACCATCGTAAGTATTTATTACTAAATTAACGCTATATTATAAACAAAATCCTATAATCTTCGCAAATTTCCGCTATACCCTGTGTTATTGGAGATTATCTGTGAACAAACAAAAAGAATAAAGCCACAAACACCTTCATAAATTGCAGGAACTTCTGCAATAGGATTATTTCCTTTTATGACAGTTCACTAAACTTTCGGGAAAAGCAATGTCGTAAACCAACGCAATCCTTTCCAATCAATAGATTAAATATGAGGGACCTGTGTTTGTAGGTAATGATATTAGAAACGTTCCGAGGGAAAATAAACTAATTATTATTGGCTAATCTTTTTACTAACATGTAATTAGTGGGCTGAACATATTTCAACAAGCTGCTGTTAGAGGCTTGAGCCTCTAGGTATGACAATACGTAACATTAGTAGCTTCTATGAGTGTTGCAAAGGATTTTGCCCACATAAGGATTTTGACGCACGCTTACTTCAGAACGTTTTCATTTCCACCTGCTAGAGCATTCGCCAAAGCCGCCTTTCGATGGCATACGAAAAAACAATTTATCAAGTTACAAAACAAAATATACTAACATATCATTCAGAGCCATCAATAACAACTTGTTTTTTGATCTATAGATGTTACCGGGATGTTACCAGGACTACTGTATATCAATAATAATATCTGTTTTGTTGAGAGATTTTGGAATGAACCGAAAAAAGACTTCGAAAGCTCGTTTTTTTGGATCATTTAGTAATGATGACAAAGTCGAATCCGTTAACACTCGAACATCGGATTCCCCTCCATCTGAAACACGACCAACGGTGAATTTCCGAGAAGATACAGTAGACTTCTTCTACTTAGAACTTCTAAGGTACGTTTTGGATGAATTCTCTATCATCACAAAGGATAAACTTGACGATTCTGACGAAGAACCTACATATTATACAAACTCTAGACCAGATAGTGAAGATATTGATGGACAAGGTACTGATTCGCTTAAACAAACACAACGTATAATTTCCCGTTCAAGGCTACGCAGCCATATATTGGCGACTCAGAGCCACGGACACTTTGACAAATACAAATCCCAGATGAGGACCCAAGATGTGCCACTAAGCGACGAAAAACTAACGAAAATTCGTTATAAACGCAGTATGGTAAACAGTGAGTACAGAGATAGAATTACAACTATGGGTGAAGAAAATAGACAGGATTCTGCTGAACCGGTGGGAGTAGATCCGTTCAGAGAGTCGCACCATACGTACGAAAGCGGTGATACTAGTGACAATGTAGAGAAGCGGTATACAAATTCGATGATTCTTAATAAAGAATTGTTCCAAACCGATAACGCTACAAAACAACTAGTAAATATTAAGTTTAGCACGGGCATGTTTTTCAGTGGTGAATTACAACACTATAGGTTCAATGGGACGGGAATGCTCAAATCGCCCGAAGGGGCATCCTATACAGGGGAATTCAAAGAAGGCAAAATAACTGGTTTTGGTAAATTGGTCTATCTTGATGGATCCTATTATGAAGGTACGTTCATAAATGGCAGCATGCAAGGAACTGGTAACTTCTATCCGTCTCATAGTAGTACGTCTTACTCGGGAGAATGGGCGAATAGTATCCCCCATGGTATTGGACACCTGAGATATTCGGAAACTGATTTCTACGATGGTTCTTGGGTGAACGGTCGGCGGGAAGGACTTGGGACGCACGTCTATGATAGCAAAGCTGCTTACATTGGAAACTGGAAAAAAGGCAAACCATCTGGGAAAGGAACCATGGTGTATACAAATCGAGATTTATATCATGGTGAGTGGGCAAATGGCAAACCCAATGGGGTCGGTCAATATATATGGAATGCTACATTAAATGAGGGCCTCGTGTACAAAATGGTGAACTCCTATACTGGTCATTTCGTGAATGGTATGAGAGATGGGTATGGGGTTCAGTCGTTTGGTATGGAAGGCTCTAAACTAGCTTCAATATTTGATAATAATATGAAAAGTGGACCAGGGATTCTGGTCTTTGGCAATGGGACCTCAATTCAAAGGAAACCGTTATTCCTAATGAACAAGCCTCTACCTGCAAAGGCAGCTACTGCAATAGAAGATAGTAGTATGTCGCAATTGATTCAAGGCTATTCCATCTCTACCCCAAGAGGAGCGAAATCGACATACCACGTTATGGCAAAAGAACCATACACGACCAAGATGTTGCAAATGCTGTCAAAAGGGAATGCTGTTATTAAATCTGTTGAGCGGAAAGGTCTCCCACTGAATATTCCACTACATGCAAATGCAAAAGATATAAATCTTACGTATCATGTTGCAAGATTTCTGAATCACTTCTATAATCAAAATATAAATGAATCAATGATCGACGAGAATATCACTGTATCGAGGGCAAGTATTGGGAATTTTATAGACAAGCAAAATGATTCTATGATTGATGTCGAATGTCGTCTTCTACGAAGAACTATTGCAAATAATTATGTTTATTTGCATGGTGTTTATCAAAAATATGCTTCATCCAATCCCCTCCATGCGTGCGTTCCGGAGAGTAGAAATCCGGTGATGTCTAGATTAAAGTTATATCAATTTCTGAGAGATATCGGAACCTACAAATTTAACATGTCCCTACTGGATGTAGACAATGCTATGTTGGAAATCCCACAGATTGGTTTAGAGTCTGAACATGATCCTTTCGAACAAATCTACATGTGGCAATTTATGCACTGTATCTTAATTCTATCCTATGCAATGTATGATCATACGCAACTGTGTGAAAAGGTAACTGTCTGGTGTGATGCAAAATTACATCACTTACAAAAATGCAGATATCATGACATTTTGAAAAATTTCATCCAAACCGTGATCAAGCCAAAGGATTGCAAATTTGAAGGTCGGGTGCTTTTCGCCTGTAAAGATGTACTTCCGATTAAACAGGTTTACGAATTGTATAAAGCTATAGGAGAGCCTCATACAGCAAGGACCTTGTTGTGTAGGATATGTCACAAGAAAGGAGAACCATCGATTAGTTGCATTCCAAGTTACAGAAAGATTTATGGTCCAACAACCACTGGAAAACATTTTGTCTTGGGGGATGTAAATATCTTATATCTGAGTACTGAAAATAAGTTGCCTTGGCATATGGAAGAATCTCTAAAGTGGAATAGGTATGAGGATGACCCCTTTTATACTGACTTACGGGTGTTTCGAAACCTAGGCCCTGAATTGGTAGTCAAGTGTATAACATCAATATGCCCAATGATATTAGAGGACGGTGTAATTGTTCGAATTGATTATCTATTAACATTCCTGGAGTTCTATGAAATTTTAATTAATTTGGCCGAGGAGTTGGGTAAAGTGAAAAAAGAAGAGGAGAAAAAATACGAATTAGAAAATATGGAACGTATTCGTACTTCGAAATTGAAAACTTCTAGCTTGTCTTCAAATGCAAAGAGTGATCCTGGGAAACTGCCGAAGAAGAATGTCAAGAAACGGAAGGCTGATTGATATTATACAAGAACAAATATATGCATATGTAAATGTGAGATAAATACAGATTATATACATCTTGACCGAATAAATAGGAATCATCTACTTATGGGAATTTCCATGAGAATCGATGCTCTTATGATATCGGTATTATTTCAACATAGATATAAGACAATTAGTTTAATAATTTTCTTTCTATTATCTTTTATATTTCAGTTAATTTTACCGCAAATATCTTGATCCCATAACCAGCTGTAAGATTCACAATTCACTAACTTTACAGAGAGAGCAATCTTGCAAAAAATCCTTTCATATCAATATATCACGAAATAAGAGACTTTTGGGTAGAAATTCATATAAGAAAGGTATAGAGGAAATAGTTTACTAATTATTATATGGTTATAAGTTTGTTGCTGCATAGTATGTTGTTTAGTCATAGTGTGTTGTTTATTCGTATTATCCTCAGGCTCTCTATTCCGATTGCTATCCTAGGACAGTTGCAGTCCAAGGTAAGTAAAATCTTATACTTGTTCCATCGTGTAGTTACCACCTAGTTCGTATTCAACATCAGACCTACATTTAGTCTGCGTCATTTGGCCGACGTCGAGTGAAATATTACGGCTGAATTCACAAATCTGTGAATCAGACAGTAGAGGTTTGAACGTGAACCTTCCCATCGTAGCCCATTTCACCTCCCTAATACTCAGGACTAATTCATTCTGGACGGTTTTCGATTGTGTAGAACTCAAACTTGACTTTGCCAAACTCCGCTATGAGGCCCTTCATAGCGGAGTTTGACAAGCTTTGCTGAGAAAGCACTTTTTCGATAGAGCTCAAAAAAGTCAAAAAGAAACGTTCTATGTCAATTCTTTAGATATTCTATGATGATTGTTTTAATTTGTTCTACCAATTTTACAAATACTTTTAAATAGGTGGCTGAACAAATGGAACCACTAAACAATTGAATAAATTACAAAATAAATAAGAACGTGCGAACTTGTCATTCAGAGTGATTAATGATAAATAACATTGAATAAAGAACATTACACAGAAAGGTTATATAATGTCCCAAAAAAGGAATTCGAAACTACGTTTCAAAGAATCAAGTGCTGATTTCAACAAATCCAGTATAGTCGATGCTTCGGGTTCCCTCCAATCCGAAACAGCCCCAATTGTGAATTTTCGTCAAGATATGGTCAATTTTTTCTACTCTGAACTTTTGAAGTACGTTGTAGACGAATTTTCACTCATCACGAATGATGAACCTACTGATTCTGACGAAGAACCTACATATGATGTTCGATCTAGAACAGAGAGTGAGGATAATTATGAAAATGAAGCTGACCCGCTTAAACCAATTCCGTGCGTGAATATGGATTCGCGTTCGAAGTTACGCAGCCGTTTATTGGTGAATCAGAGCTATGGATATTTGGAGAAATACAAATCTCATATAAGGACTCAGGACATAGGACAAGGCGATGGGAGAACGTCGAAGATTCGTTATAAACTGAGTCAGGCAAACAGTATGTTGCAAGAGATAATTTCAACTACACTTGTAGAAATGCATGACTCTGCGGAAGCGATGGGCACGGACCCATGCGGAGAGTCGCACCATTCGAACGCAAGCGGTGATACCAATTACAATACTGAGAAGCAGTGCACAAATTCGGTATCTACTAGTGAGGATTTGTTTCGAACTGAAAACGCTGTAAAACAATTGGTTAATATTAAGTTTAATACAGGCCTGTTCTTCAGTGGTGAATTGCAACACTTCAGGTTCAATGGGAGGGGTGCGCTCGAATGGCCCGAGGGTGTGGTCTATGCAGGAGAATTCAAAAATAGTAGAATAACAGGTTTTGGTAAAATAATCTATCGTGATGGATCCTATTATGAAGGTGCGTTTATAAATGGCGTCCTGCATGGAACTGGTAACTTCTCTCCGGGTCGAAGTAATACGTCTTACTCGGGAGATTGGGCGAATAGTGTGCCCCATGGTATTGGACAGCTGAGATTTTCGGAAACTAATTCGTATGATGGTGCTTGGGTGAATGGTTTGCGCGAAGGCTTTGGGACACGTATCTATGCAAACAAAGCTATATACGTGGGAAACTGGAGTAAAGGTAATCCATCCGGGAAAGGAACTATGCTTTATTCAAATCGTGATTTATACCATGGTGAGTGGGCAGATGGTAAACCCAATGGTTTTGGACAATACATATGGCAAGCTACTTTAACTGAAGGCCTCGTATACAATATGGTGAACTCCTATTCGGGTCATTTCGTAAACGGTGTGAGAGACGGGTATGGGGTTCAGTCGTTTGGTATGGAAGGCTCTAAACTTGCTTCAATATTTGATGATAATATGAAAAGTGGCGCAGGAATACTGGTGTGTGGGGATGGGACATTGATTGAAAGGAAACCTCTGTTTTTAATGGACAACCCGTTGCCTACAAAAGCGTATAGTGCAGCTCTAACAAAAGATAGCGCCAGTTTCCCGCAATTAAATACAGATTTTTCCATTTCGTGCTCAAAACGAGCCAAATCTGCCTTCTGCAGTGTCATGAAAGAACCTTATAGGGAGAAGTCACAAATGCATTCAAAAAGTTTTACTGTCCCGTATGTTGAGTCGCAAAGTATTCCATTAAGTACTCCTCTACATGCGAATGCAAAAGATATAAACCTTACCTATCATGTTACAAGATTTCTAAATCACTTTTATAGTGAAAAGATGCGTCATTCTGCCCTTGACGAAAATTTCTTTGTATCAAAGTCGACAGTTCAATGGGATACTAACGAGAACCAATGTCATTCCATGTTTGACGAAGAATGTCGTCTTCTAAAAAGAACTATTGCAAATAATTATATTTATTTGCGTGAGGTCTATCAAAAATATGCATCTTCGAATCCTCTACATCCGTGCGTTCAGGAGTGTAGAAATCCTGTGATGTCCAGATTAAAGTTACATCAATTTCTTAGAGATATCAGAACACACGAATTTAATATGTCCTTACTGGATGTCGACAATGCTATGTTGGAAATCCCGCTGATTGGTTTAGAGTCTGAACATGATCCTTTCGAACAAATCTATATGTGGCAATTTATGCACTGCATCTTAATATTGTCCTATGTAATATATGATCATAATCAACAGGGTGATAATGGATCTGCCCAGAGTTCTGCTAAAATTCACCCCCTACAGAAAAGCAGATATCATGGTATTTTGAATGAATTGATCCAAAACGTTATCAGGCCAAATGATTGTAATTTTGAAGGTCGGGCACTTTTCGCCTGTAAAGATGTACTTCCAATTAAGCAGGTATACGAATTGTATAAAACTGTAGGAGAACCTCATACAGCAAGGACCTTGTTGTGCCGTATATGCCACAAAAAAGGAGAAAAACCGATTAGTTGCATTTCAAGTTACAGAAAAGTTTATGGTCCAAAAGGCACTGAAAAACATTTTGTCTTGGGAGATGTAAATATCCTATATCTGGAAAGTGAAAATAAGATGCGTTGGCATATGGAAGAAACTACAAAGTTGAATAAGAATGTCGATGATCCCTTTTATACTGACTTACGGGTGTTTCGAAACCTAGGTCCTGAATTGGTAGTTAAGTGTATAACATCAATTTGCCCATTGATATTAGATGACGGTGATATTGTTCGAAGTGATTATCTAATAACATTTTTGGAGTTCTATGAAATTTTAATTAATCTGGCCGAAGAGATGGGTAAAATGAAAAAGGAGGAGAAAAAGGATCAATTAGACAATATGGAAGGTATTCGCGCTTCGCAAGTGAGAGCATCTAGCTTGATTGCATATTCAAAGAATGATTCTGGGAAACAGGGGAAGAAGAAAACTAGGAAACGAAGGGGCGATTGATACTATTTAAATTATAATAGAGTAGGTGGGACATTTTAGTCAGAAGAAGACTAGTTATTATATTTTAGGTTATATTTTTTAGGTTTACGTGTACAGGATAATTTTCCAATACTAACTTTACATTTCTCCTCAAAGGAATCTGCTTTCTTTGAGTCTGCTGTCAATAAATCTAACATATGTGCTGGAAGCCAACTTCTTGTTACATGAGTTAAAATTTTGTCTTGAATTCCTTCGTGATTCCTTGTTTTCCTCATAATTTCCGTAATAAAAATATTGTTAGTTAATGGAGAACCGTCTAAAATGAAAAGGGTGCCAACATAACCATCACGTTCAAGGGCCGATACAATTTCCAGACCAGTTCCTGCAGACAAAGAATATGCAGCGATATAAAATGGTTTCTCTTTAACCAATTCTTTTTTAAGTATTTAATATTTCTTTTCAACTGTATCCATTAGACTATCCTTAATTTCGTCAAATGTAAATTGAAGACATTTAACGTTTAGATCCAGGTTCTCAACAAGAGGTACGAAAATCGTGGCAACCTCCTCAACATTAGGCAGCAGATATAAAATGTGGGGTTTCTACCCACGCATCTGCGATGCACATTTTTCGTAAAGCTGTATAAAATTTCTGCCATCACAAATGTCATTTTTCCAGTTTTGTAAACTCTTCTAGGCTTTCTTATCGCTATGCTATTTTACTTTTATTGCTTTATTGTGCTTCTACTTTTCATTCCTAGAGTTGCTCGCCCCAATGAGGCCGAGCCACAAATGACGTCGTCAGAAAGAGGGTGCTCTCAGGAGTAGATTGATACCAAATTTATTAAATTGCCGCTGGAATCGACCCAGTTAGGACCATTTTCATTGATATTTTCCATAAATGAATGTAAAATACAGTCACTTATTGCAAAAATAGTAATCTCGTCCCAATAAGATCCAATCATAAATGATATCGTCAGAAAGAAGGTGCTCTCTGGAGTAGACTGATACCAGATTTATTAGATTGCCGCTGGAATTTATCCAGTTAGGACCATTTTCATTGATGTTTTCCATAAATGAATATAAAATTCAATCACTTATTGCATAAAAAAGATATCTCGCCCCAATGAGATCGGGTCACAAATGATATCATCAGAAAGAGGGTGCTTTTAGGAGTAGATTGATACCAAATTTATTAGATTGCCGCTGGAATTGATCCAGTCAGGATCATTGTCATTGATGTTTTCCATAAATGAATATAAAATACTGTCACTTATAGCATAAAAAAGTTATCTCGCCCCAATGAGACCGGGTCACAAATGATATCATCAGAAAAAGGGTGCTCCCGGGAGTAGATTGATACCAAATTGCTTAAATTGGCGCTGGAATCGATCCTTTTATGATCATTTTATTGGCTTAGTGTTAATAATTTATGTATATATCACAAAAAAAATGCAAAAAAGTTGTTTCGCATGCGTATAAATGAAATGTATATTGTGTCCCTTTAAAAGTGTTAAATTGTGAGCAAAAATTCACCTTATATAAATTCACCTTATATATAAAGATATGATAGCGGAAATTCATTTTAGGGTAATTCAAACAGCATTTCCTGTATTTTGC
>WSZQ02098047.1:0-11592 GCA_019419845.2 Weissflogia rhopalogaster | reverse complement strand
GACCAACAAGACCTTATATTAAGCTCCCCCCTTACCCGCAATATTGTACCCCCTGTTTAAATATATTCTTGTATAAAGACGCGAATTGCGATTGTAACAGGCCAGTACTTGATGATGCCTTGCGGCGAAATGCACATTGTACGAAAATAAACTAACTTTTGTGCTAATTAAATTTAGATAAATTTCGTACTAATGATAAAAACAAAAAATATAAACCTACGTTATTTGTGTATTGCTGTATAGGCATTTAGACGCTGTGTGTATTTTGAAAGTGATTTGGTTGTGGTGCATATAACAAGTAAACAAAAACCAGTCCGATGACTCGGAACCGATGGACACCATTGAAACGATATGTTTCCATTATGAGCGCGTTATGCTTCAAACTTTTGATCATCACTAACAGAGGGCAGCATTGTTCCAAATTGTAGAAAATAATCGAAAATGGAATCATGGATTAAGCCGATTATTATAGGGATCACAGTTATCGATAATAAACGATTATTATCGCCCTCTATTTATTATTATTTCTCCTACGAGTTTTTAGTTTTCCAAAGAACAATTTCTGGTTTTCCTTCGCTTACCTTCAATTCTATACCCGAATTCTTCCCATGTTTTTCGTTTGGCATCCATGATCATTAGCTTGATTTTTGTTCTTTCAGCTTTGTATTCCTCGTAGCTATGTTGTGTTTTCTTCGCCAGGTACTTTGTCCATTTCTGTTTTTTACGTATGACTTGCTGCTTTATTTATTTTGTTTATTTTTTGTTCGGGTTTTGTTTATTCGCTCCACATATTTTCCTTGCTGATTCTATTATTATTGTTTTTATTATATGCCATTCTTCATCTATACTTGTATCTTCCCTCACCTTTATTCTTCTCATTGCTTTACTAACTTCATTCGCATATTTCCGCGCTGTTTCGTCATCCCTTAGTTTGTAAGCCTTTATTACCTCAGTATATACCTTTTTCTCTCCTTTCTTTCCCTTTTTGGACCCTTCTTTTGCTCTAATATTTGCCATTAGCAGATAGTGGTCACTTCCGATCTCGAAACCTCTTTTAACTCTTACATCTCTTACCTTACCCTTGTTGGCTCTCCTAGTTAGGATATAGTCAATTATTGATTTTTCGTTTCTGCTAGGCTGTTCTCTCGCGCAAAAAGTACTGATAAAAATACATTTTTGGGTTTTAAAAAAGTCATTTGAAATGCACGATAATAAATACCTATTATCCTCTGCTTATTTAATTAATCCATAAAATCTTTTTGCGAGGATAATGACTATTTAAAACTTTATGGTCCATTAAAATCCCTATTAAAAGTTTTATCAAATTATATAATGCAACTTTCATGTTCGTTTTTTTTTTGTTTTGATACATGTCATTTGTTGTTTTAGCGTTTGCTAGGAAAGTTGGAAACGGAAATCATGTTCAATGCTGTAGTGCATTCCCTCAGATGTACGAGTTTAACAACTTTACTTGTCTAAATTATTTACTATAGTTTTATTTTTTTCCTGTAACAATGAAAACGACTTGTTGGCTAAGAGATAACTGCTTCATTTTACTTTTTTTTAATTCCTATGATGTTGGTTGAAAATATTTTTCAAATATAAGATAATTAAACTTAACCTAATTAATTTAGTACCCCACCCCAAGTACAATATACTTAGGGCGTAACTCTGTTGGAATTCTCAGTAAAAGAAAGCAAATAATAAATCAGCCTTCTTTAACTCATTTTAATCATTATCTAACCCATCCCAACCATGTATAATTGAATAAAAGTAAACTATAAGTAACGCAAGAATGACTAAACATAATCGTAATTTCATTAGACATGATCAAATCCCATCTAACCTTATATCTGGGGTAATCATTAAAATATGAATCGCCATTTACTTTGATAACTTTGATTGAACATAGCGCAGTACTAGCCAATAGTACTAAAATAAAGTTGATGGAGTCTGTCGGTTGTTGATACAACATGTTTATAATATAATTGTTGATGATATAAAGTTGTGGAAATAGGTAAGGACCTTTTTGACTACTTCTTTATATCTTTTATTAAAAACAATTTTGGACCGGTTTCGGTGTTTCTATTACACCATCTTCAGCAAAAATGTGTGTCTAAGGCGACTTGAACTTTTACGCTTCATTTTTTCCTTAGTATTTGTCGACATAGGAAATTTGTCTCTCTTTGTAGCAAGGATTTTGGTGATAATCAAGTCAAAACTTGGATTTATGAGCGGGCATTCGCACGACTTTTGTCTGGAGTTTTTGCTCCGCAATTTCATAGGCGTTTAACATATTTTCAAATTTCAAGGGTTTAAATTTTTACATTTACAACTCCTTTTTGATATATTTTCTTTTCATGTAACTGTAGCTAAAGTCGCATACTGTAATCTGACACATTCAACGTTTCAGAGCTATTTATTAAGGTACATGGTAATTAATATGTATTATTATCACAATCATCTTCAATCTCTGTTCGAGCAATTCGGCTCCAGCACCTAATGACGGTAAAAGCAGACCGATTTGTTGGTATGTGAACACGAGAATGTGTGTGTGTCGCAATTGAGCAGAAGGGTCCAGTAGGGATGTCAAAAAAAAATATCGGTATCGATAAGTATCGATACTTAGACTTTTATCGATACTTCAATTTTCGATACTTATCGATAGTATCGAGTTAGCCATTTTCGATACTTTTTCACATACCCCTACATTGAGGCCATCTGTTAGTCGCAACCACGATTTATAATGGTAATCGTACTCTGAGCGACCCATTCGTCCCTGGTGCAACGTTAGTTATTTTGAAAATATGGAAATTCAATCATTAAATACTTTATACCATTCAATAATATACCATCAAATCGACAAATTACAATTCGATCAATACATTTGTTATGAAATCAGTCGATGCTTACTGCTGAAGTATCGATACTTTCAAAATTCTATTCTAAAACTATTATTGATTACTTCATTTCTACATTCACATAAATACATCTCAATGTTACGGAATGGAATTTTCCCCTTGATTTATCAAACAAAAACAGGGAGAAATGTGATCGGATAACGAACATTTTTAAATCAACATAGGTAGGCATTTAAAATACGTTTGCGCCTATTTTCTTTTGACTAACAATAAGATAACGACAGTCTTGCTTAGCGGCTTTTCAACAACCAATGCGTTGAAGTCAATGAATTGGTCGAGTAGTTGTTTCAATGACATTTATGCAGTAAAAAAATACCAGAAGAAATATAATCGTATAACGAACTTTTTAAATACAACAAATTTAGGTGTTGGGGCACGCTTGAAACTACGACTCACACATTAAAACAAACAAATAACTAAGTGTTCTAATCACACTTAACATGAACAAACACGACGATTAAATTAAGTTGCTGAAATCAGCGAATTATGTGGAAAGATATGTGTGATCCGTTTGAGATTTAACATGATTGAATACATTTTGATTGATGCAATGCCGAGAACGAACGAATGAGTAAAATCCGTTAAACGCAATTCGCGAGATAATCTTGAAACATTTGGAAATTAATACCAAAATTATGCTTTTTATGCTACTTCCCAAAATAGTTTATTACTCATTCGCAGAAATATTAATTATGAAGAAAGTTATATTCCCTATACTTTCCGATTTTATCAATTCGTCGCAATCAAAGTATTAAAAGTTGATAAATTACAAGTTTAGATACTTCGAAGCCGATTCCTTAATTTACTCAATCAGTAATTTCACAATCATTAATTTTATTGCTTAGCAATTATCATGATATTTTTCATTCTCAAAATGTAACTCCAGTGAAGTAACATCAAAAACATTGGGACGATAATATACTGAAAGATTAGTATAACGAATAAAAAATAATTTGAAAATACACTAACAGATGGCGCCAATGTGTATTTTCGATACCAATAAGTATCGATACTTTTCTTCGATACTTGGGTAACGAAAGTATCGATACTTCGTGGAAAGTTGACATCCCTAGTAACCATGCGTTTTGGCATTCCAGCCAGCTAGGCCGATCGCGCAGTGCGCGCATGCGAACCAACCAGAAAGAGAGAGCCAGAGAAATTGAGACAGGTACGTAAGGTTTGAGAATTTTGTACATTTCCACATCAGTACGGTTTCAGTCATTTCCACGAATAAAATCCATCAGCTGGACATCCATAACAAACTATAACACAAAATATTAGTGACTAATACTCCTAATAATAAAATTCCCAAGAATCTAAACCTCCGTCTTCAAACCCTTTCCTGGCGTCGTCGCTCACAGAAGCTGAGTGTTGCGAACAGCAACATCAAGCCGCGAATAAACGCGAATCTTTTATTTTTGTCAGAATTCGTGGACTACCCGTCCGATGCAAATTGTTGTAGATGTTAAAGAGAGAAGTAGATGTTTCGGGAGTACAAATATGACTAACTTTATTAAACATAATTTTTAAAACGAAAGTTTATCTTGATCTCGCCTCCGTCCACGACTTTGAGCGGTAGAAGGCCGATAACACCCTCTAACAGCGGCATACCAAGCCGGGCACACCGCTCACAATCATAGCTAGAGGCGCGCCCTGCCTGTCTCACTCTCTCCTGCCCACAGGGTGCCTCTCTGCTCGTAGCTACACACATGCAACTGGGCACGCATGTGCCGATACGCTTGGCCGCGATAAGACATTTTCCAGACTCTTAAGGCGCCAAACGCTTCGTGCATCCACTTAAACCTACCCTAAGAGCGTCATGTGCCTCTATGTTCTCCTTATTAACTACTTGACGACTCAGGGCTTACAAAAAACGTGAAAAACATGTGGTGCAGACTAAACAGTTTAAAAGTTCTTTCACGCCAGACTAAATATAGATAATTTGGCGACAAATATAAAAAAGGGCTCAAACTTGCCTCGCCGTTCTCAACAAAACCCCTACTATAATCTTTGCAAATAACGGTTAAATCCTCCACCAGGACAACCTTCATGATCCTACCAATAAGGATCCAAATCTTTTCAGGGCACTTCCAATAAGGATCAAACCCATCTTCTTTTCATATTGTAAGTTTTATCAAACTTTAATTACTACTTCGAAGAATATGAAAGCATATGGGACTACTGAAACAATGGTTATTAAAAAAAAATGTCCCGGGTGTCGATTGACGGGCCCAGTGGTCGATGTAAATTTGGATTTGCGCTTCACAAAAACTTTGGCTCTTTAAAATCAGATACACTTGAAATGATTTTTTTACTCTTTTGTCTCAAAAGGTTGCAGATCACTATACTAGTCCAAGTGGCAGTAAATGGCACCCAAAATATTGTACCATGTTGGTATTAAAGTATACTAACACGATAGCTGATTGCTGTGAAATCCGAAATGTAAAACATCCAGAAAGATAGTGCAAAACTATTAAAGGAATCGGACCAACCGATTTTCCATTTCCAGCACAGACCATAGGGGAGCAAAAATTTTTGAAGTGATAACATATTTACGGAGGATACATCTATTCTCAGAGTAACGGACACATCACTAGTCCGTCTGCCTTGTCCTTGTCTTACTGATATGCAACCGGTAAACTCGCGATCCGTATACTCTCTGAGCAAATTGTAGAAAGTCTGTCCCAAATTTCTTCAATTTGCTCGGAGAGTACATAGCGTTTGAATCATGGTGTCGTTACACCAACAATTAAGATTTAAATTTGCGTGAATTCATGTCCGCCAACTCCACCAGTAGTGGAGAACAACAAAGCATTTGTTTAAATGATTAAGCACCACTCGCCTAAGTAATACTGCGCGCCAGCGTACTTCGAAAGTCGGTCCCAAAATCGAGCAAAATTCCGCACTCAGAATCTTTTCAACAGAGATATCATCTCACCTTCCCCCCTATTCGTCTAATAAGTTTAACTTAGACAGAGAGTCTGGGGAAGCAGACAGCAGTTTTTTTGGTATTTAGCCATATCTGATATCATTGCACTTTCGATCATACTTACGGCCATTGATGAGAAAACCGTAGCAGTTGACTCTGTAGGATTTTGTTAATTTTTGCGATACGATGGATACAATTTGTGTTACTCCTCACGCAAAGCTGTTAGTCGTAATTTTCTTTTCGTTGTTCAGTATGTTCGAGATATTCTGCCCTCTTCTTCATGTGCGTTATAGTTTCGCTGCCGCGTTATTGTGAATCTACACGTTTTCGCAAGACGCCGAGGTGCTATGCTACTCATGTACTTGCGAGGCATGCTTTTAGATCATTGGTTTCTCTCCAATATTATGCCAGTGTTTTTTTTCGATAGTTGAGTATGAAGTATTTCGTATTATATGTTATTGCCGGGCCAACTTGTCTTTACCGTGCAATTTAACTAAGAAGCTAAGCATTTCCCAAGTAAAAAAGATATCACATGATCAGATGAAGGTCTGGGGACCACCTGGGGCCCGTTTGGGACAGCGAGTAAGTTATAACTCTGACAAAAGTACATCCGAACATACTAGTTGTAATATAAATGCGACGTTTTCGAAGCAAGCCTACATAAGGCAATTAGCCTTATTTACAAAACGCTGATCATTGCGAAAATAAGCTGCAGGAGGCGTGCAAGGTCAGCACAGAATACATGAAAATGCAATTGGATGAAAATTACTTGAAATCACCATTGACTCGTACTCATCGTAACTCCATCGGAGCATGATTGCCAAGCTTGCTTGCAATCGTTGAACAATTTGCCAGCTGACGTTAATAATTATACGGTAGGGTAAAATGGAAGCGGTATCAAGGGACACACAATAATCCAACGCAAACACAGAACGCTGTTTCAAATTGGATTTAATGTTCAGTCCAACACAATCATTAAATTATGAACAAATTGTTACACAAAGGCAGGACTCCATTTATTTATATCCACTATACACAGATCTGTAATTAAGTGCGCAGTTGGTTGTATTGGCCGGTCCGTTACGTCGGGTTTATTTTGTCCTCGCGAGCCGGTCTCTTTTCTCCTGTTAGAAAACACGCCATGGTTATTAATTATCGCCCCTCATTGCCCAGAAAGCAAATATCTAGCAACTACCCGTTGTACAAAGACTCGAAACTATGCTGGAGGTGACGAGCAGGATCAAGCTAATGAGATTGAATAATAATAACTATATGGTGTTGTTTGATTGTCCAGTTTCTGACAGTCCATTGTTTCATCTACAAAAAGTTTGTAATTGCATTTTTAACACGAGATTTGGTTGTACTCCCCTTTTTGTGTATAGAGCATTTAAATTAAAAGTGTGGATTGGGTTTGAGAGTAATTCAATTTTACTTTAAAAGATTTATGTTGTATAAATTTTTTTTAAGTTTTTTTTTATTCTAGATTAAAAAAAAAACAAATTGTCGGCATCGGTAAAACATAATGACAAGTTTATTGTAAACTCACAGTTTTTTTGTTTTACAAGCGAAGCTAACCGAGATGATAGTTTTATTCAAGATAAGGTCTGGATGTTTTCCCTCCAAAACTTTACGTTTGCAGCTTCTGTTGCCCGAATGAAACTGCTTGTGGTTGTTTATAAGTTATGTTGTTGGAGATTTGTACCGATGGACCCGTCACATAGGTAGACCCGCCTGAAAAATCTTCTTTTTTTATTAACATAACAAAATGTACTCATAATTGTTTGGACTTTGGTCCAACCCCCTGATGCCGATTGCCCTTTTGTCGCACCCACAGAAAAATTCAGCCGGCGCACAGTGACCAATTTCGTATGTAAACCACTACACAAATCTATAAATCGAATTTGAAACGTTGCTTTAAGATTTACTGGATTCTATGTATTGCAAATATATTATTGTATGTATTTGGTTTTAATAATAATAATAGTGTATTTGGTCTGTAAATCTCGTCCCGATGTTGTGTTGATTATTAAGTTATTTATCATTTTGTGTGAGGGTTGAGTTGTTTTGAAAGTAGTTCCTTGTTCTGTGTTGAGTGTAGTGAGTGTTTGCGTTTGGTGATATATCCTGATGATTATATATGTGGAATTTTTCTTTGGTGTGAATTTTTAATGTGATTTTTAAGTGAGAGTTAAATGTGAATATAAGGATGGGTGCCCACCACGTGGTCTCGAACCTCTCCGACTGAATGACAGGTCGAAGCTATTTTGTTTTGTTTTGGTGATTTCGTTTTTTTTTTTTTGGGGGGGGGACCTCTTTATTTGCAGTTAATGTTTGCACATCACTCAGAAAATGTTTAGTCAATATTTAAGTCATCATTTTGTGATATACTCGAAAATTTCACGCACAACGCAGTTTGTTGGTTGCGGAATTCATTTATTTGACGTTAAACAGTATCACTGTAAAGTTTATAGGTCCCACTGGAATATTTGGGTCAATTTATTAGAGAATTTTGTGTTTAGACATATATTGCTCTAAAATATTCATCACACATTTAATTATTTGTTACGACGGGGGTGGCATTTATGTTACGATAATGTTAACATTATATTTTACATCACATGAATGGGTTCTCCCCAAATAAAAAGTAAGCGTGTGGTTCCTCAATGAAATGAAATTATGTATATTAACAGGAAATAAAGGGTCGCCCCAGCAGAAAAACACATCACCAAATTGAAACAAAATACAATATCATGTTTATAATAGAGTGAATTCAAAGAAACGTTTTAAATTCGATTTATATATTTATGTCGGGGTTTAGACACAAACTTGGATTGTACCAAACTTGTAAAACATTTAAAAAAGCTGAGAGTTTACACTGAAATAGAAAGTTAACACGTTTGGTGACTTTATTCCTTAACTGAAATATAAGGTCACTGTATTAAAGATTTCCATAAACGAGAATTCAAAGCAGTCCATATATTAGCGAGTTATTGTTTTCATGACCTTTATGTTCCTGTAATAAATTTTCACAAACAAGTATAAAGATCTTTGAAAACATCGTTCACACGTGGCAATACTTAACGTTTATAGACGTACTTTAAGCCTTCTTGGGCGTATAAATGAAAACCAAAAGTGTGTCTCCGACTGTGTTGTGTTGCGTTGTAATTATAGTGTTATTGCGTTAGCGTGCACTAGAAGACAGGTGCAATGAACAATACTCTCCATTTTAGAAATACAAAGTTTGCATCATTTCATCAACGTTGAAAAACGTGCACCACTATATGCACAAAATATATTTCTCAAATGTCCAAACTTGCATGTATTCATTATAAAATCTATACCCAAAAGAAAGTAGAACATAGATTGAAATGCTATTCAAATTTAATTTAGGTTGTACACTATAATAGACTGTGCACGCATACATCGTGCAGCATCGTGCATCCCAAATTATGCAATGCCAATGCACGCAGTTCTCTACAAGGTTTCTAAAAACGTTTTCCCGTTTTATTGTGAGCCGCGCCGAACAAAGTAAATGGTGGCAGTGCCGACCCGACGCGACGGTCACATTGTAACTAAAGAGAAGTCTCAATAAGCAAAAATAGCATGCAAATTATGTTTGACTACGCTAAGTCATTAAAATATAAGATTTCTACCGTGCAAAAAAATAGTTAAAAACCGATTTTTTTTTGACATATGATACAAGAACTCACCTGTTTTATAAGAGGTAGAAGAGTTGCCTCGATACTTTTGGTTTTGATCTCAAGGCTCTCAAAATGTTGATTTGGTGGCAGTTCTGATTGTTGTTGTAAACTGGGTGGAATCGCCTGGCGTTGGTTCTGAGGCTGGGGTTGCTTCGGTGTCTTCGCTGCCATTTTATACACTGCTATCTATTCTGTCAACTTAGTCGGTTGTCCCATTTTGCTATATGCCTGCGCCCCGTCAATATCGATAACCTATTTTCACTGTTTGCGAATGTTAGCGTCGGTACAGCACGTCTCAAACTGTCGTAGTGCATCCGAACAGCTGATCGACGTCGCGGCGCTAGGAAATTCGGATAGAAAATCCACATAGTCTACGTCTAGTCGTATTTATAACATGCTGAAGAAATTGTGCCGCTAGCGATATCTATTAGTAGGTTCATATACTGAGCGAAATATAACGCAGCATATGAATGACATGAATCCTGTAAACCAGGAGATATTTATGGATACCTACGAAATGTCTTCGGATAAATGGGACCATGTGTGATGGACATATATTTTATGGACATATATTTTATTGATGGACATTATATTTTGAAATTCCAAGGGTAAAACTGCATAATCTACTAATAAATTAATTTGGATCAATGTCTTGTTTTATTATATGTGTAAGGACATAAGTAATCAAAGATTCAAATGTTAAAATAATTAAATTCTTCCAAAAAGTTGCACTAAAACCCTGGTAGACAGTTGAAAATGATAGTCAGATAGAGTAGGGTAGGCTTGTCAAAAAAAGTGAAACCCGAGTTTACGAGTTTTCCGGGTTTATTCTGTTACGGTTTTGTCTGTGAAAGCCAGGGTTTAAAATCCCGACAAAAGCTCGATTGCAGCGCCCTCTAGTGTAATATAAAAAGACTATACGCATGAAAGTTATTTTAATTTCATTAGTTGTTAAAAGAATGTATATAAATAAAAACAAAAAATAGAAACAAAAATTTGGAAAAAGCTAAATTCAAATACCAATATTCTCAAAGAGAATGGCTTTTCATTTTTCCAAATATACATTAAATACAATCACTCGTCAACTTGAGGAAAGATTGGAGGCTTCGTTCGTACTACAAATAAACATGTTAAAACACGAGTTGATGCATACCTATGGACCGCAATCGCGGGAGCAATTAATCGCTGCTGTTTTAGTGTCAAGTATCAACAAGTTCTCGACACTCGCGTTGATTTTGGTTTGGGAAGCAGAACTTTTAACATCATCTAGTAGTGGGGCGCACTCGCGTTGATTTCGTTTCATGAAACAAAACATTCAGCATCAACTAGTAGTAGGTAGGGCGCAATCGCATCGTTGTTGGTATTGGAACCCGATACTTTCAAGATCAGCTGCTTCTGGTATAGAAACCGAAAATTTTACGAAAATCCGAGTTAAACCCCTGAAAGTAAGAACCCGGTTTAACCTGAAACTTACAAGGCGAAAAACCGAGTAACATGGAATTATCGAGTACCCTTGACATGCCTAGAGTAGGGTCGGGTAAAAATGTCAAAATTTGAGAAAGTATCGATACCATACCAAATACAATCCAATCGAGTAGAGCAGCGCTCGTCACTTTTTAATTTCTATATGGTGGACAATTTAAAATTCTATAGAAGACGGACCCTGCGTTGTGTGGTGGGGCGGGGTGGTATGAAAGCGGTTAAACGAATGTCTATATATCCAAGGACGAACCCCAATCCCTTCTTTCAGGCGAGACGTCTCGGTCAAACGGGAGACGTAAGTTAGTCGTCAAATTTGCCCCATTGAATTGAGACAAATTTATCCGCAATATTAAACCACTTAAAGAAATCGTGTCCCCCATGCTTACACCCTATTTAAGAACCACTAGCAGTGCTGATTAAAGACTTTTGGGGCCTTCAATCAACAATTACGATTTATATTAATTACAAGTCATACAAGCATTAGCGGCGGCTTGCCGCGTTGCGGAGCTCGGTGCTCGTTAGATCACTGCAGTTAAGCAACGTCGGACGTAGCTAGGCG
>WSZQ02098025.1:0-11593 GCA_019419845.2 Weissflogia rhopalogaster | reverse complement strand
ATCGATTAGAAATTATTGCATAAAGGTATAAAGAATAAAATATTGAATTTCCATATTTGCAAAATGGCAATCGCTGGTGGTTGTGACCATCAGATGGCGTCAGTGTAGGGGCATGTTAAAAAGTATAAAAAATGACTAATTCGATACTATCGATAAGTAAATAGTTAATATTCCTTTTAATCCGGAATTTGTGAAGTATGAAAACAATATTATATTAGAGGGTCTACCAAGTATAATTACCAGCAACATACGGACCAAGGATGATAGAGAAAAGAAGAATTTCCCTTTACTTTCTACAAATCTAGTAAGCACATAAAATTTTGAACATCGAAGAATACGATTGAATCTCAATGTTTTTAATTTCAGGCATTTTAATGGGTGCTCAAATGTTAAAAAAAGATGTGAAATAAAACGTGTTAGTTGGTCATATGAAGTGCATGCATGAGAACTAATGGCATTTATGGATTGGATACTACTTGGATGTTTCATTTTGGGAATGAAAAATATCGCGGTAATTCCTAAGTAATAAAATTGCTGATTGTGTAAATTAAGTAATCGACTACGAAGAATCGAAACTTGTAATGTATCCATTTTTATATTTTGACTGTGACGAATTGATAAAATCGGAAAGTATAGGGAATATAATTTTCTACCGCCGTGATGTTAGCACAACAACTAAAATGTCTCTAGCACAATTTAGATTACCAAGGAGAATGCTATTTTCTAAACCGTAACTATTCCATACCTGGACTTAACGTTGTTCTGTAGGTAATAAAAAGACAAATGCATTGGTGTTAAGTAATTGATGATAGCTCAATAAATTCTATTTACAACAAGCTTTGAAAATTTCAATTATTCCCATAAGAAACGCATTAAGCGTTTCATATTCACATGAGAATTTGTGCAGTTACGCAACTAATGAGTTAAATATTGTATTACGCCGCTCTGCCGAAAAGAGATTTACGAGCGACACTAATGGCATCATTTCAATTTAGAAAAACTACGTTCGCCACTTTCTGAACCAACAAGTAAAGTTAGCAGTATTCTTAATGCAATTGAAAAGTTAGGGAAAGCTAAATTCTAAGATATAATATGACTAAGAATATCAAAAGGTTTTCGAATATGAAAATCATTCTTCTGTAAAATATCACGGAAAGCACACAACTCATCAAATAACTCCATTGCATTTACATCTTTATTGTCGCCGGCGCCGTCCTTTAAAATAATCTCTAAATCGTTGCAATTTCTTTTTATTAAAGATTCATTATTAATTTCCGGTAATTTATCCTAAAAATCTAAATATTCTAAATATGCCATTAATTGTTCAAAACGGTCGTTTATCCAACATATCGCAACATCTAAAAGCGTATAAAATACATTGATTTTAAATTTAACTAGTGGTGATTGAGTTGATTCATCGGGCTGCTCATAATCAAATCGATGTTTCTCCTTTCGTTTTCATACTTCCAAAATATTTTTAAATTCTTGTTCCCCATCTACCTCTTCGCTCAGTTCTTTTGCTAATCTTGCAAAAATATTTAAAAATTAGCAATTGGTTCTAATGCATGTATTATATTAATATTTGGGTCTTGAAGCATTTTATTTATAGGATTTATTCTATTGAACCAAACACCAAATTATAAGAGAGCAAAGAAATGTCTAGTCATTTATTTTTAAATATAATATACGTGCCTCGTGTTGGAATTCTTTATTAAAGTTTTCATTCTTTACAATATCAGAAAGTGCATCGTAAACTTCTCCTAATTGTAAGGTTGTATATAGTAAGGGCCGAATTGCATTAATCTTACGTTCCCATCCTGTATCTGATGGATGTTATAAAGTTAAATTTTTAACGTATTTTAAAAGTGTTGTCCAACGCTTAGTAGAAGATTAAAAGAAATTACATATTTCTTGATTGATATTTAAAGAAAATTAATTACATCTATATTCGCCTTAGCTGCATCGTTAATAAGTAAATTTAGAGTATGGGCAGCACAAGGTACGAAAGAAACTCCAGAAATTTGTTCAAAAGTAAATTTTGCAGCCCTTTTTTTCTTTTATATTTACTCCATTGTCGTAACCCTTAAAACTCGCAGGCGGCGATTAAGAAATGTATGGACCTGGGATAAAAGTTCTGACTAATGTAACCAATTTTTGGACTCCGATGAATCTGAAAGACTAGCACGACTCTTCCAAGAGACGGACTTTCCAACCATCCGCAACCATCGGTACTTATGCAATTTCCATCTTGCACTGTTAAAAGTATGGAGACCAGACTGCGCGAAAATCACGCCAAAATCTACTATGCCAATAATAGAGTCCCTCGCCATCCCTTTGCGCCCGACATCGACGCGCCCGCTTATATAATTGGCGCTTATTAATGGCGCCAAAACATCCCGCGCGAACCACACACAATCCCAAGCACACCACCAACACCATCCCACGCGCCGTGCACAGCATCACCCGCGTAAAGCACACCACCATCCGCGTCACCCACGCGCCGCACATGCACGCGAGGCACCTAATACACCCGAAACACTTATTCCAGTCGCGACCGATATGATACCAGACATAAACATACCCGATGCAAATCCGCTAAAAGAACTTTCAGAACTTCTAGGAATTTTAACGGTTAACGGCGAAAAATGGAGGCTGTTAAAATTTTACCCCAACAATCGACATTCCGAGACAATCAAACATGTAAATACACTTTTATCAACAGCCATACTATCAATAGAGTCATCAACACGGAAATCTAACACAAAACACAAATTGATAAAATAATACATTCTTGCCGCCGGCTTTTTGCCTCGACAAAAAATCACCGGGAACATCGGCAAGAATAAACAAACACCACCAAATATTTACACGCACCGTAAAATAAAAAAAAACTCGAGGAAAGGGTGGCACGAGCGAAGGCCATACAGAGGGGAGTGTCAGAAAAACAGATAAAAGAGAAACAAAACTCAGTTGGACCGTCATTGGAAGAGTTTCTGGTGAAAGTTTGGGTATTAATATTGTTCATGCAGCGTTATCATTAGAGGCAGCCGTTATGAATTTATAGGAGTTAGATATGTTAGGGATCGAAGATTATGGAACCATAAAGAACAAATCTGAGGCTGCTATTGCAGCTCAAGAATTATTTGATAAAAATGTGGTTAAAAATAGAGATGGTCGATATGAGATTTGTTTGCCGTAGCTGGTAGGTCATGCAAGTCTCATAAACAATAGAGGTGATGCAGAAAAGTGATTGAAAAGCACTATCGGAAGGTTAGTCTAGACAGGGAAGATCGCTGCGTATCGGGAGGTGTTTCAGGAGTGATTGAATGAAGATATTTTCGAAGTAGCGCCTGACGGGGTACCACAGGATAATATTCATTACTTGCCTCATCATCCTGTGATAAAGAAGATAGTGCTACTATGAAAGTAAGACCTGTCTTCGACGCTTCGGCTCGATACAAGAATCGCCCTTCCTTGAATGATTGTCTAGAGAAGCCATTTTGTGCATGGGTGAAGCAAAGTTTGCTCTAAGGCAGTGGGAGTTCACAGGTGAGGAAGAGTCGTCGGAATTAGGTTCTCCGGTTTTGGGATTTCCATGGTTCAAAACAACAGATAGTCTGCAGTTAAGAAAAAGAAAGCAATTGAGAAAAGTTTTGGGAAGTTGGAACCTAGGTTCACCAAGCGTTCAATTCTGTCTGCGGCCCAAAAGTTGTTTTATCCACTATGCTTTATTTGCTGAGTGACAGTTTTGCCAAAGCATATGCTTCAGGACCTGTGGAAAGTTAAGATAAGCTGGGATCAAGAGATGAGTGTAGAAATCTGTAGGAGGTTCTATGACTGGTGGGAGCAGCTTGAGCATTTGAAGACGTTGAGCATCGTCTGCTAGCTACGGGTTGCATGTATTTTGCGATGTAGGTAATGTCGCGTATGCTGCAGTTGTTTTTCTTCTTGTAGAAGTATGTGGAACGGGAAAGCTAAGTTTATAAATTGCGAAGTTTAGAGTGGCACCAGTTAAAGAATTATCGATACCGCGGTTAGAGCTGATGGCAGCTACGATAGGGGCAAGGCTATATCATGCTGTAAAGAAAAGTCTTGATATCTCGACAGATGCGCACTTCTGGACAGATTCCACTACAGTTCTAGCGTGGATACGTCGTAGTGAGGAGTTGGCTCCTTTTGTTGAGAATAAGGTTAAAGTGATTCGTGGTATTGTCAATATTAACGATTGGAAATATGTTGCATGGAGATTAAATCCAGCTTATCTACCTTCAAGAGGTTGTAATTGATTGCCTGTAGGTGGTGGAAAAGTCCTAGTTGGTTAGTGAATGATCCATGCGATTGGCATGGATTGATTGGTGTGGATATGGCGGGTCCATTGTTTTTGAAGAATCGGGAGAAAGTGTAGATCTGTATTTTCACTTGTTCCGTGTATAGTGTTGTTTGGAGTTGGTAAGCTCTTTGAGCAGTGCGGCTTTTATACAAGTGTTGAGCAGATTCATATCACCTAGAGGTCGTCCAAAGAAATTCTATAGCGATAATGGAACAAATTTCAGAGGTTTCGAGAATTCCCTTACTGGTGAAGGGAGAAAACACGTTCGCGACTGTGTCTACTCAGAGTGGGTGTATATTCCTCCAGCGGCACCATGGTGGGGAGGTTTTTGGGAATGGTTGACACGAGTCTTGAAACAGATGTTGAGGAAAATGTTAGGAGGAACATGCATGACGTATGAAGACTTGTCTACTATTCTCTGTGACTGTGAGGTTATTAATAATCCGCCTATTACTTATATGTCAGATGACCTTTCGGAGTTGGAACCTTTGACACCACACATATTTCTTCGCGAGTTGGTAGATGATGTTGTACCGGATTGTGATCTGGCAGAGGGATATACTCAAAAAATTCGTCAGGCTTTGCCTGATCGCTTTCGAGTTGAGTACATTGGACAATTAGCACAGCAACGGAGATTTTTAAATACGAGGTCACCAACGGTGGGAGAGTTGGTCTTGGTGGAGAATAATTTAAAGAAGTCGGAATGGGTATTAGGTAGCGTTGTAGAGCTTGTCATTGGTTGCGATGGTAAGACTCGTTCGTTTAGGAACAGAGAACGGAGTTTTATTACGGGCCATACAGAAATTGTACCCTTTGGAATGCAATATGGTAACAGATAAATTACCTAGAAGACGTCTAGATGTTAAGACATGAAGAGTTTCACTTGTCTCAAGGTGGGAGGTTGTTATGAACCGACGGAGCGGTTAATATTTGTCATGGGAATAGCAATGATTTTGTCGTTATGTGTTGTTATTTAGAGTCGGCTTTGAGACATTTCTTCAGAAATTCATTTTTACAATATATGCAGTTGCCACCGATCGTAAGTGACCGTAACACGTGTTTTTCCTGTTTATTTTCATTGTGGAACGGGTGCGGTTCAAAGCAACACCCATAATGCACTCAATCCTTCGACGGATCTTTTTACTGACAAGTAAAATTTTTTATAAAACTTTCGTTTATAAATTTCGTTTATAATTGCTCATATTTAATAGGCAATAGGAAATAAATTAATTAAAGGGTCGGTTGCATCGGAATACATGCATGGGTACATCATCAGCTATCCAATCTTTGAAGTAATTATAAATTATGCTCTATACATAGAAGTATGTTCGTCACGTAAACCGAGCATGTTGTAATCCTCATGATTTGAAAATGAAATGTGCATTTAAAGCATTGACATCCATAATTTGTGCCAGATTCAGAAATCCCTTATGTTTTTCATGCTTTTATGTTCTGCTCCATTATAAAGAAAGAAATAAAGGAGCGCCGCGAGTGTGGTGCGATCTGCACCTAAACCGTATCAAAAACGAAGCTGACTAACTTTATATTTAACGCCGATGGGCGAGGTTCGAATCCTCGAAGAGGACCCGTCTTTATGAGCGAAGGACTCGCTCATATACACACATGTTACAAACACACTCACTCACATATACCTTAAAACATTCTACACAACTTTACACTCTCAACTCAACACACAACAATCTTAAACACTCAACTCTGCAATACAGCATACAACACAACACAGTACAAGAACACCACTTCAAACACAAAAACATATAATAACATAGATAAAACCTGTAAACAAATATATGTAAATACCAGTCGGAAAGACTCCATTGGTCAATAGACTCTAAAATATATTATCATTATTTACATACATGTGTACTTATGAACTATTCTGCATACCAACTTGGCAAGCTTAACTAGCAGTCCTTATTGGTTGTACATATTGTTACGTCCCCACCTAATAGATGACTGCATCTACGTGCGAGCTACATGCACCTCCATCCCCACTACCACGGATGACTCTGCGCATCCATCAATAGCGTATATGTGCATTTGCGTGGGGAAAATAAGTCTTCCGCCAAGGTTTATTGTAAATATAAATCATTCTAGTCTTGACTTTACTCTTAAGTTTAAGTTTCAACCTATTCAAGATTCACGAAGTAACATTCGAAAATCATTGTAAATAAAAGTATTTTGTTGCATTTCGTTATAAATTTCGGTGTATTGATTATTAAACCACCAAATCCTTCCAACGTTTTGACCATGAAACATTATATTATATTATTATATTAAGTATTTATACAGTTTCTTGTTGGTTGCGTGAAATGTGGATGTATGTTGTAGATTATTCTAGTTCTCGCAATGCTGTGGAGTTTTGCGAAGTTGAACGAAACTGAAATTAAGTTATGTTTATTTGAGTGAAATTATTGCAAATATAGAACTATTTTTGTAAAAACTTATTAATTTGCAGATTTTATACAATAGCAGGGATATATCTACTAAAATTCTCGTGTGTGAGTAGGCTCTTGAGATTTATTTCTCACCAGCCAGAAAAAAATGTTCATTTCAGCAAAGATGTGCATCACATTCTTTAATTGTAATAAATTCAAAAATTTACAGTAAATTCAAACAATTTAATTCAATTTTAATAAAATTGAATGATTCATATTACTTCCTGTCGGTAATACGCTAAAACAAGTGAGCAACAATCGCTTCGGGTTGTCGAAGAGCCCTTGAAAAAAAAAAACGGCTCGAATGCAACATTGCAAATTGCTTCCAATTACACCAAAAATAACCAAGAAATTGCATATATCGCCGAAAAGTAATAAAAAACAGTGTCTAACCACCAACTCAACGACATATGTGTGATTCTCATAAGTTTATCAGTTATTTTTCGAATCCACCCACATAAATACTTCGAGTCGATGAATTTGTTTTGAATGTTATTTGTGGAACATCACCAGAAATGCTGTTTCTTTCTTTCGTGCAAATAGAATTGCAATGTGGGTCAACAACCGCACCAATTTGAAAGAAAAGTAATATGAAATGTCTAGTTAGTGGCTAGATGTAGTCTTAATTTTATTCACTTCGATTTGAACACTATTTACAGCCACAATCGATGCTAACACGCTAAATATCTGCCGTGAAATGAAACCGGAATACGTGTGACTATCATTAGGACGGGTGGGACACGGCAGCGCTGGCGGTTAGGATTGGTCGGATTGTGGTCACGTGACTCGAGTATTCCAGTTGATGTAACAATGTAAGATGTATAGCAGGGGTCGGCAACCTGTTTCTCATTAAGGCCGCAATACTAAATATGAAAATTACTTAGAGCGCCTATCTCACAGATAATCAACAGGTATAAATACGTCTTAAAAAAATAATTTGGCTGTCCATATTTTCAGCCGTTTGACAAGAGTATATAAATCGCTTTGGTTATCAACATAGATTACTATAAGATGGACAACTCTAGGTGGTTTGAACATATTATGGTTATCAAACATTTATATTAATCCAGCGAGGGCGCATTAAAAATCGATCGGGGCGCCATGGTGCCACGAACGTAGCGAACATACACGATAAAACACGAAAATAAAACTCATGGGATTCAAATTTATAAAAATGCTGTGAGGCTAAACATCTTACATTTATAAAACCATATTTACCTGTTTTGATAAGAGTGTATCAAAATGTGAAAATCAAACTTTGTTTCGAAATAATTGAACTGCGGCAAAATGAGGAACTAAAATGTGGAAATTAATTTTTTGCTTTAAATATTCACTAATCAACATATCATAGAATGTTCAGATCGATTCCTCATTAAATATAGTTTAATTTGATACACATATGTACGCCTAAAGATTGGGTAAGAAGTGAGAAATAAGTCATGTAACAACATATTTGCTATTAAATAAATTATTTTTCAGACTTTCCGTATTTCTAGAGCTATAAATCATGTCCCAGTCGATTCAGCATGAAAATTGCTTCAAACGATTTTCATATAAATACTTAGAACCGATATTATAACTCATAAAAATTGAGTCTTATAATGGCGACGTTTTCGCTGTCAGAAAATATTTCACTTTTATTTATATTTTCTTTATATATTTTATATATTCTAATTATATTTGTACTATTGGATATAGTGGCCAATATTGGCATCACAACTGATGAAGGGTGAACTGTCAATTGTATAATATCATCTGTGCTATGAAAAGTGTTCCGACGCTTGAAAAATGTGCATCTGAATCGTGTGAACGTGACATTATATTATGATCCGCAAATACCGTGCACTTAATCTAAGGTAAGCGCCATGCAATTCATGTACCAACAATAATTGATGTAAACGAAGTTTGTACATAATAATGGTTTAATTGGAACATTTATTTTATCAAAATTTAGTACGCAGTGAAGAGCAACGAACCGTGGGAGATTGCGACGAAAAGAGGAATGTGGTTTTCAACTTAAGCAGAGTTGAATAACAATAAGAATTGTGCGTAATTCATTTTCAGTTTTGATAAACGTTAATTAGTTTGTTACTTAATATCAGTGAATTGAGCCTGTAAACATGTATTTGAGTTACGCTTATCTTGAGAATTTTGTTGAAGTTTCGTTTTTGTTTATGCGTATACTTAAACTACTTGAATTTTTGAGAAAAATACACTAATTCCTGAGAGTGATAAGTATCTCAGTTGGCTGTATCGCATGATCTGGAATGCAATAATACATTGTTCATTAATTTATTTTAGCGGCGAAATCATTTTATGTTTTATGTGCGCGTCTGTCTCGTGTTGAGAACAATTAAGTGTTTGTTTGATGATTATGCATCTCGGGCAGGATATTTAGATTATGGTTAAGTGGGGCAGCTTGAATTTCATTGTCGCCATTGATGATGGTTTTTAAGAATAAAATTATGACGTTTCTGGACTTGACTGTGTCTACTTCGGCTCACCATCTTTTTCCACACAATTTCAGAAGCGTTTAGTTTCGCGTTCCTGCTGTAAGATAAAAGGCTCTAAGTGGACAATCTCCATCTCGTCCGCCATGGGCTTATGTCGTATGTAACACGGTCACGCGATAATGGGATTGGGACTTATTAATATCAGCAGGTCACTCAGGGTATTTTGCGACTGGTAATCGTGAACCTGCTAGATTAAGTACTATTAAACTTCGCATGTGGCTGCAAACGAGGTGGCGGTGTACTTATTATTTCTGCCGCAATACTCCCTTACCCATGAGGAATAAGAATTGGTTCGTGGTGCACCAAGTTTTCAGTTTGGTGCACCGACCGTATACTCTCCGCAACCATAAACAATTAAAATAAATATACAAATATAAAGATATAAAAATATAAACTATATGACTGTAAACTGGTAATAATTAGATAAAATAAAAAAATTAATCACAGATAATAGAGTAATGAATAGTAAAACCGAATGAAATATATAAAAATATGTAAGAATATAAAATTGATATCTAGTTTTTAAGATACATACATAGAATTTGGCTTGTTTGTGTGATCACGCTGTATGCGCATTTGCGCATTAGTACATGATGTTGAGCGATGGAAATCCCCGGCTCATATAGTAGCTCTCGCGTTTTAATATGCTCTGCGGTTTGAACTACTTTGCCGAAGATTCCCACAGTCATCACACCCAGGACCACCTTGCATTTATATTTTGTACTAATTTCGGTAGCAAGGTTCAGGTCGCGGTGGATGGATTTGTAGTTGGCGTTGGTGATGATGGCCATGGAGTTGTGAGTATATCGTACCCTCTTCAGCTCCTTCTGCATGTGGAGGTTTTGCAGGTGTGAGATGGATATCTCGAAGAGGTAGATCTTATGCCACCCAGGGCCAGCAACCTCAACAAAGACGTCGAGTTTGTTGTGGTGGAGTCGTTTTTCCGTGGGGATGCTGTGGCCCGCTCGAATTTTTACATCTTCTCCAGTCCTGGACGGAATTCCATGCTCAGCACTACTCTACCGAACTGGAACACCCTGATGGTATCGAATGGAGCCGCCATCGGTGTCAGCGGCTCCATTAACAGCCCGTGGACCACCTGGTCGTGCCTCGTGGTGAACGACTGTTTGAGGCACGTGCTGGTGATATGGTAAGCGGGGCAGCCTCGTCGACAGGACTTGTTCTCCACATCCGGGTTGTTCAGTACGGACTGGATTTGCTCCCCTCCTGCAGAGTTTATTAGTGAGAGCTTGCTGGATCCAGTGCGGAAGTTTTTTGTAGCTGGAAACAAAATTGTTTCAGTCATTTGCGTAAGTCTTGGTGAAGCGGGCCAGTTTTGCCCACGTGTCAAGTCTGGACTGCATGTCTTTTGTCTTGATGTTGTCTATTAGGCCTCGGGAAATTTGTTTGTAATTGTTATTGCTTATGGTGGAGGAAAGTTTCGTCAGTACGTATTTGGTACTAATATGTGTGAAATCGGACATAAAATATTTGCGATTCAATCATATTCTGAGAAGTTAAAAAATCGCAATTTCCCGAAGTATATTACAGTTGCAGAAAAGACCGCAAATTCTTCTTTTCCGTATGTTCCTTGCTCCGCATGTTCCTGGTAGTTATAATTGTTAGGCCCTCTAATGTAATGTTGTATTTATATTTTACAAATTCCAGAATAAAATAAATATTAACTATTAACCTTACTTATTGCCTCACAATTATTTTCCTAGTTAGGCGAGTAAAATAAATAATCCCATTGAAATTACACATTTTAAAAGATCCATGCATCGTCCGGGAATCGAAACCGGATCGCCCGCGTGGCAGACGAGCATTCTACAATTGAACCTATAATTGAACCATAATTTACAAGAAAGGACCTGCTGATGACCCAGCTAATTTCATACCAATATCGTTACTGAACACCGACTACAAGATTTTGACAAAACTACTTACGCGCAAGATCCAGAAAGTATTACCACCATACCAGACCAGTTGCTGGGGCACAACACATGCTATGATTCTTGACAAGGCCACCACGTTGAGAGCAAAGGTCAGTAGAAAATTACACACCACGGCTTGGTTTGATTTTACAAAAGCGTTTGATTCGGTCGACCATTGGGCAATCACCCATACCACCCGGGATTAAAAATGTGTATTTGCAAGCTATGCGCAGATGGAACCTGAGACTGCGCCGTAACGACCATACGCCCGGAAAAATTATACATGTCCGCAGAGGAGTATATCAAGGTGACTCTATCAGTCCACTAATATTCACCCTAGTCACGGCAGGCATTATACAT
>WSZQ02098024.1:20163-46411 GCA_019419845.2 Weissflogia rhopalogaster | reverse complement strand
TGCCTACTCAGTACACGTTTACCTTTCTCTTCCGTCGTAGAAACACCTCTACCCAGACCCAGTGCGTTCACCGCGCTACAAAAAGTGTTGATTTGCAACACGAGTAATTTAGATTCGAGTTTACGAGCTGCTCTCTGTCTATCTATGTTTTGCATTCAAGCAGTAACTTTGTAGTATGAGTTCTGACTAAAATTAAGGACAATAAACGAATTATGCCTTTTTGTGAGGCCCTTCCCAACTTAATTATTCAGTAATTTGAAACGAATTATTAATTAAATTTGTCCAAATTATAATCTCTTAGAAAACATTCCTTAAATGCTGGATTTTAAGTGAATTCAAAATGCATTTGTTATTATTAAACACTTATAGCAATTTCCTCCACTGTAATTGTTTCTCAAAAGCTAGGCGCGATGACCAAGTGTGGAAACCATACAAAAATGGTACTGTAGGGGAAAATCAATAGAATATACGTTATTCACACACGAACGGTGCCCAACGGGGTCTTTATCCTTTCAGTGAATTTCCACCCAACAGAATGTGAATGAGTTCAATCGTATACAAAAATCTGCAATGATCGCGTCGCGCTTTTAAATCATCAGCAATAAAATAGAAAAAAAGCAATGCGCATTGAATAATTCGAACGTAACGTACGTAACGATTTTCACCTGTGCAAAACTTGAAAGAACTTACAGAGTATCGAACCGGTGTTAAGCAGCTGACCAAAAATACAACTCGTCGGTGTGAATGTCCCCGTATCGCTGATATAAGGAAATATTGGCTCCACATCTTTCTGAACCACTGATATTACATATCTAAATATAAATATTTGCATAGACAAAAATAATAATGGCATTAAAAATGATAACATAAAATTATAAAATATATTTAAAAAATACTCACGTTAGAATAAATGTGGAGATAAACCATGCATACATAAATATAGGCAAGTAATGCAGTTTTCCAAATTCCATTTTCTTGATTTACTAAAAAAATCCATGAAAAAGTTATAATGTCTAATAAAAAATATCTTACCAAGAGAAACGATTCTAAGGAACTATTTTAAAGTACTTGACCTTATTAAAGGAGTTGTTTGTATAGGAAGTACGATAATTAATTGTATGATGTGTTGCGTTTTGAGGATTAGAATAACGTCCCGTGTTTAAACTGGCCACTGGGGAAGTTCTCGCGTGTTGTTGGAACGCGTTGGCTTGTTTTCGTTGCGCTGGAGGCGGCAGCGAGTCGATTGGTGCAGGCGGCGGACGAACATTGCGCCACGTCGGGGCATAGCGCACGAAGATGGCTTCGGTGGCGGAGGCGCCGGATGATCGCTTTCTGATTGCCCGCGCCGACGAAACCGGCAAAACCACCCAACCCTGCGGGTGCCACACTTGATTATTACAGTCGATTGCATCAATTATTGACGTCGATGGCGATGTAATTAGCATACGATTGTACGGACATTATGACGCAAAATGGCAAAAAGGGAATTCGAGAAGGATGATGTCTTTTTGTTGAATTTTTAATAGCTACACGGTACAATTTTGACAATGACAGGGTTCTGATGGACATTGACGGAATGATTGCGGCTGACTATTCTTTCTTACTTTATTCTTGTCATTTTTCAAAGTTATAGTTGACAAGTGAGGTTAAGGTGGTGTATGTTTGGTCTAGCATGTTTGATTGGATTAGGAGAGGTAATCATCAACTCTGATCCTCTTGTAGTGACATGACTTTGATAAGGGTTTACCGAATGTTATTATTTCTTTAATTGACGATATATTAATAATTGAACAAATTTTATTATTAACATGAATCATAATAAATAATTAAATATTACACAGATAAACAGTTTAATAAAATATATGGTAATCGTTAAATTAATGAATTTTTTCCGATACATTCCAAGGAAAATATTAGGGTAATTTAGGTTAGGTTTATTCATGGGTTTGCTAGTTTTCTTCATTAGAATTGATTCTTCATTAGGATTTACGTTATATTAAGAATCCATAAAATATCCGAGACTATGTTAAAATAATAACATTAAAGCATGCTCGTATCAATAGTAATATCTATAATGAATAAAGGAGATTATGATTAATACGAAATTTTACGATCATGCTTTGTAAGTTTCTATCAATTACATAAAAAAGGACATTAAAGAAAGATATCAAGAATTATCGAAAGGTCATCGCTTGAAGATTTAATGATGTATTATTGTACAATGTCAAGTATAAGAAAACAACAAATGTATGCAGGAATAGAATAACAATTAAATTTAAATCTTCATTAAATTGATTATTTAATTATTATTACTCACTTATTTTTTCTTTCTGAATAGAATTTCAATCAACATGAAATGCCGTTAGAATATGTGCCCTTTTCAAACGAACCTGGTTTTTCGGCGAAAATTCCTGCACTGTGTTTGCCAATATTTTAATCCCCTGAAATTGAAAATACTTCACTTTTTACTAATTCAGTGTTCTAAACAAATTTTTAAAAATTGATAATTCATGTAGCGCCATCTAATAGAGGATGTCCTAACATAATTGTGTTGGTAGTTGTTTAGTGTTTGTTTAAAAGTATAAAAGCTTCATTTACATAATAGACTTTTCCTTATTTATCTAGTAATTAACAAGAAATCATTCAGAATGAGGTTTAAATGAACAATATGTTACAAGATAATACTTAAAATGCAAGAATTAATGTAAAAATTAATAATGTTGTAATAAATTTAATTAATACGTATCATGGAAATTGTTAGTTTTTTTTTTAACTTATGTACATGTATAAGATGTAAGATCGCGAATCTGGTCGCACTTCCCTTCGCTACGGTCGTTCAAAGTGGAAATTTTTCTTAACAAAATGTTCAAAAACATGCTCTTGAAAAAAACTGAATGTCCGCGTCAACTAATTGAGATAATGAAAATTGTCAACTGAAGATGAGAGAACAAGGCTTTTTAAAACGAATTCTAAGTTCGTCAAATCTCTTAGTTATAATTAGGGCGTTGCAGCCTTTCGAAATTAATGAATTCGCTAAAATAAATAAAATGAGCACTGGTAAAAAACTCATTTTCCGGCCAAAATTATAATTATTTTCTTTTAACTGTGTTGAATAGAAGAATAACTCGTACATCAAATACTATTCACAAAATTTGTCACACTTTTAGTAAGGACGATACATCCCTTCAAAGGTGGCGAATTTTGAAAATTTCAGAAACTGAAATATCTTCACTTTCCGACTAAATTAATGAAGATACGTAAATTTCCTCAACTGATGCCGTTATAAGGTGAGTTCGGGTATTACCAAGATTTTGCAAGCAACAAGAGCTGCATTAGTAAAATGAACATCAATAATCAACGAATTCAAAATATTGAAGTAGTTGCATCAGATTGCAATTCACCCACATACGTACTTATGTACTAGTTGCTACCATTTCACAGTATCCGTTTAAATCACAAACAAATTATGTCTCACCAAATCACTATCAGTCACTATCTTATTATAGTATGCCCCACAACATATAATTGAAAAAAAAATCAATTATAAATCAAAACAGTTTTGGAAGCGTGAATAATCAGATGTAAAGACGAACCCGAAAAACGTTCAGACTAGCTCGTAAAGTAGCCCAACACATGGTTGAGCCTTACGTATTTTATCGGCCACGCATATAAAAAATACTGCAATAAAGGAGACGCGACCGCAGACGCTGCACGCTGGCAGCGCGTTCCGCACTTTTCGGGAGAGTCGCAGGATAAATATAGCTCGCATGCATGTGTAACAAAGAATAAACACTAAAAGCACTTTGAATCAATCATCAAACAGCCTTTATTCGTAATATTCGATTAACAGTAATTTGTTTAACGCTCGATTATTTAACATATTGCCCTCTAATACAATTTGTGCATAAACTGCTTGAATAAATGAGTACCAAAATGATTACTAAGATGTAAAGAGAAGAGAAAAATCTAATTTAATTTTTTTAAATATTAAATCTTCAATTAAACCCAACATATTCGAAAATATTTTTAAAACTAATTTTAGACTAATTGTAATTGTTGAATTATATGTAAAAAATCGGATGTCAATTTTATAAATATTAATCTTAAGGACCAATAACAATATAAAAAAGCCTCAAAAATGTTACCTATTACAGTTTTATGTAATTATAAATGTTTAAGCATATTTTCTGCATATAGGACAATTTCTTTCAATAACAAGCCATCGTGAAATACAAGCATCATGAAATTTATGACGACATCTTAATGTTTTAATTGCAGAACCATCATTTATGTCTTCCTGGCATATGCTACAGTCATTTGAGTTGTCTTCAGGTATTCTGTTAGGGCTGCAAAATAAATTAATACATTTATAATGATTACAAAGACCATACAGCAGTAGTTAATATATTTCAAGATTAGACTTACTTAGTATCATAACTATTTCCATAATTGTAAGCTGGCCGTGGCGTTCCCTGGTAAGTCAAAGCTTTAGGCTTCTCTCTGAATAAAAGATAAAGGGTAAACATAATACCCAAGCCCACAGCAGCGATTTGTAGTGGCACAACCATGATTTCCTGTCAATATATTGATACATGTGAATATTATGTAATCATTTGGAATATTTTCGTGCTTAACTCACCTCTCAGGCAGCAAAATAAGATGATAGTGATGATTATTGTATTATTGGCTTGGAACGAAGATTTTTCGTTGTAAAAGTGCAAAGGCGTTTACCACAGTTTATGGGCATTTGCCGTGATGCAACATACACACAACCTCAACTTGCTGATAAACACAAAGACTCGTAATTCCCCGACGTTTTTAGGTTAGATGTGTGATTGAAGATCTTTTCGTTGTTTACCGACTATGTTTGCGATGCATATATGATAAACTGTGCTCTATCCTTGCGCGAATAACATAATGGAAATAATGTGCGACGTTGGAAATCATTCAAGTCGACATCTGAGAAATATTTATTCGTATAAAGTTCAGCACCCACGGTAGAAATAGAAAGAGTGAAGTAAAAATAAACAGAAGGGTAGTAGGGATGAAAATATGTTGTGGGGTAGGAATTTTAGTTCCAGTTTTCCACGTTAGAGCTTCTATTTTAAAAACAAGTCATTCTATTATTAGTAAATAATTGTATTTCTTTACTTAAATGTAATTTCTTGAACATTAAAATGTTACATAAGGTCATATAATGATATTTACAAGAGTATATTTAAAAATAAAAACATTAATCAAAGTAAATGTTGATAATGGTTCAAAGCTTGTTAACTCTGCAACCCAAAAAACACAGATAATTATTATTTTGTTGCAAATATACAGAAGTAAATTTATTCCATTTTTATAAATTATACATCATTATACATTGTTTATACAATTGTTTGATTTATACATCAAGTTAAACAATTTTTAATAAGGAATCTATCAGTACAAGCATGTGGCATTCTGTGATATGTCGAGTTGGATATATTGTAGAACCAAGATTGAATTTCACGTTTTAGTTCTTCATTTTGCCGTTTCGTAGTACTTGTCGCGTAGTCGAAATAACTTTCAAAATTTTATTGTAAAATATTCCAAAACATATATACACGATATAAATAATACTCTAAAGTTATCATAAAGTTATATTTGGAATATTTACCAAATGTAATTTTCCTTATAAAGTTTGAGTTAAAACTTGTATTTAGACTACCCACTTTACACTAACAAATAACCTCAAAATCTGTTTAAATTTGAAAGATTCGAAGTGAATTTTTCCAACGGTCATTTCGTTTGTTTGTGTCGTCCTTCTGTATCCCAGCAATTACAGACAGGATTGTAATAAGAGAAACATTAATTTGTCAAACTAAATATGACGCAAATTAACAAAATGGACTCAGATCCCATTCTTCGCCTCAATGTGCAAGGCCATACCGGCGGCGTAACCGGCGTTAAATTTCGCAACGAAGATGAATTAATCAGCAGCTCAAAAGACCACAGTTTGCTTGTCTGGCACATCAACTCGAAGGATTTACGTACGTACAAATACGCACAACATACAGCATCAATAAACGATGTAGATTGCTCCAGCAACGGACGCCTATTAGCGAGTGCTTCCGATGATATGACCGTGCGTCTTTGGGTGCCTTCATTGCTTGGAAAAACTGAAGGTATTCGAGCACACATGAAGCCGATAACAAGCGTACAATTCTCATACGATAGCAAGCGTTTATTGACGGCATCAACCGACAAAAGTCTCAAGCTCTGGGATGTTGCAACTAGGAAATTTCTGCATTCTATAACCGGACATAATCATTATGTGAATTGTGCGAGATTTTTCCAGGATGGTTCTATTATAGTTTCGTGTGGAGAAGATAAAACTATTCGTATATGGGATGCTGATAATCAAGATATTATTCATTCGATTGCAAATAAAGGTAACCTTTTTTATTTCCCTAATGAGGTTATGTAAAATTTTGACTACAGTTGTATATAGAGGTTAAGTTTTAAGAATCTAATTTTGCAGCGTGTACAAACAAAGTCGCAATATTCGGCAAATATGTAGCTTGTGCCCAGCAAACCGGCTCAGTTCGTATCTACGACATAATAGCAGGACGTCTGCTTCAACACTATGTCCTAAATGACAATGTAACCAATATTGAGTGGCATCCCTCCGGAAAGTTTGTTCTCGCCACCTGCAGCACTGGATTTATTAGCGTTATTGACATTCTGGAGGGTCGACCAATTTGTCGTTTGCATGGTCTTGGAGGTGCACTCACTTGCGTGGCATTCAGTCCTTCAGGTGGATCATTCGCATGTGGTTCTTCGAATAAATATATTCTGGTAAGTTTTCAACCTTATAATAATCTATAATTTAAACTAACTCGATTTAACCTCTATTAATTCAACTTAAACCTAAAATAACTCAATTTTGCATAAGAAAATGAACATTACATTGTACGGTAGTACGTAACCAATGGTCAATAACTCGAAGAATAATCTAAAGCAAAATTAAGATATTTTAGTGCCTCAGCAGAACCTATTTGTCGCCCAACCAGGAAACCATAAAGAATCGTTAAATTCGATTTAGATTTATTTTAAAAAATTAGACATTGCGTGGTTAAAGGAAATTGTACTGACCGCATCCATAAAAAAATGAGTTACTATATATTTAAGTGTCAATAATTTCTTCGAATCACTATTTAAATTTACACTAGGGATTTTAATCTAACATGAAATAACCTTATTAAAGCCAGCACTACCCAACTTAAAGATAAAACAACCTAAAATTATTTACCAACAGATTTGGGATTGGGAAGCCCTAAAAGAATCAACATCATCAGCATCCTCAATATCTGCGGGAGAACCATGAAGATTGAAATGAGAACGTTTCAATAACCTAAGATAAGAGTTAAGAAGACAAAGAATTGAAAAAACGAAGATAATTAATTCATGACTTTAAATATTTAATAATTTATCAAGTACGAATTCAATTTATGGTGAACAAAATATACATAGAATGCAAATAAATACATACAAAGAGACGCTTCACAAGTTGCCAAAAGTTAATTTACAGCGGCCGCCTTTTTGTCCAAGATCTGCTTCTCAACCATATCCACCCATGCAGCGAGACGCACGTTGCATGTGGCTTTGGTGCATCGAATGCGCAGCGTATGCTCGGCAGTGACGCCTGCTTTATGGATGGTGGTCAAGTCTTTCGCCTCGTCTTCCACGTGCGGTATGCCATCCTCCACGAAGCAACCCCGGCTCCACACCAAGATGTCGACGTTGTTTAGTAACTCCTTGGGTATGCGCAGCGTGAGATCGCCCTCTTCGCGCACGAGAATGTCGGAGTCGTCGAGTAGTTTCTGCACTTGTAAGTCGGCTTTGCCGTTCTGTAGCGACACCTCCAGTGCGCCTTCGAAGCCCATCATCTTGATATTCGCCTGCTTTAGCGCCTCGATCCGACACCGATTGTGGATGTTCTTCAGGTTGACGGCGCCTGTACGCGTTAGGAAATAACCATTGCGTGAATAACATGCGCTTACGTTGATGTCACCTTCGTTAGTGTCTAGTTTCAAACCGAGGCATTTGATTTTCTGTGCTATTATCGACTGAAAATATAATTTAATCAGCAATCAGTTTTCCTAAACTTTTTTTACAAAATAATCAAACTTTACAAAGGGAAAATTTTCGGCCAGGAAAAGATTTGAAAATCTCCTCAAAATGCTTCGAGAAATAAACAACTGTATTTAAAATAGTGAAACTTAACCTGGATTGATTCAATTTAAGCTAAGATAATCTAACCTAAAATACTCCCAAATACCCTTAAGATAACCTAAAATGTCTCAAATTGGTCTAAAATTAACCCAACCTCACTGAATATAACCAACATTACTACTACTTGAGATGCGACCCCAAAAATCAACCTAACATAAGATAATAAAATCAAACACGTTTAAGATAACCTAAAACGCCTCAAACTAATCTAAAAATAACATTCCAATATAACAGAAGTAAGATTGAAAGCTTCGACATGATTTTTGAATTAATAAAAACTTACTCCTTTGCGTCTGCACAGAAAATCAATCCTTGTCGCCTCCAAATGACCATCGATTGTAATATTATCATCATTGGTTCCAGCCTGAATTTCCGAACACTTCAAATTGCCAAAAGTGACGCGTCCCATGTCACTGAAAACGCGCACGAAATCGCCTTGAAGATCCCCAATCTTAATATCACCTAACGATGTCAGATTTATATCTAAAAAACATAATTTGTATTTCCATGCATAGTACATCCTCGTATTAAAGAATGGAGCTTACTAGCTTTAAGTGGTACAAACACTTCACATACGGTTTTCTCATCGTGGTCCCGAGCGGTCGTAAGATTAAATGAGTTACCAATTTGATTCACCGAAATTGGCTTTTCGCACTTCACGATGAGTTTGTCGCTTTCCGAGGTATTGTTGACATCGTGCGGCATTAGGATCGTCTTGTAAGAGATGAAGCCGTTGAGCGTGCATCTCGGTGCCACTTCGTAAACCTTCACATTATCGGATTGAGTCACCAACGTGCTGGCTCTTTGTGCCACACGTATGTTCCTAGCACTCAGCTGCAGAAAAATCTGGGCAAATTTGAATACCATACTGAATTTTTAAATACAAGAAACTATAACGTTTGAGAGTTGATTATAGATTGCCCATGTTTGACGTGTGCAACAATACTATACTTTCAAACAAAATTATTCGCAAAACAGTATCTCAGTAGCTTAGTATTTATTCTAATTGCCACAAAGATACCAAGCACAACAAACAATTAGGTTAAGTTACTTTATATTGATTTCTAGCTAGAAATTTAGTGGGGTTTTAAAGAAAGTATGTCGATTAACAAGTTTATTTATATTCTGCAATATTTATTATAACTATTTTTGACAAATATTTTACATAACCGCAACAAATTTTACTCGTTATGTAAAGCCATATTGCAATTACTGAGGAAAACAACCTAAACATGTTAAAAAAGTTATAACTTTAGGTTAATTTCTTCTACTTTCATAACTTATAGAAACTAACAATAATTAGAGTAATTTAAAAATGTTTACTTTTTGATCATTCACAAAAACTATATTCTTAACATCCTGATTGGACATAATTAAATTTTAACAACATTGACTGAATCCAACTTATTCTGAATATTCTCTAATGTTTTATAAAGCTCGACAAGTCCGTCTGAATTCAACTCCAAGGTGGTTTTCTCACAATTTTTATTCTCAAAGTCCGAGAGCGAAAGTTGAAGCACTCCAAGAGGCTCAACGCATTGAGTTCCAATCGGATTCTGGGAGGAATGAGTCTTCAAATTCAGTTTCCAGGCAACATCATCCAATTTTTTTCGTTTATCCAAGTCCCCAAAGTCCCTTTTTGTAATATCAGTCCATGTCTTGACAAAGGCTTCAGCTTTCTCAGTGGTTAGCTGCAATTTGTCCACCAGATCCTTTTGTAGTGTTATTGGTTTCATTACAACCATACTGGACTTTTTGTAAATATGCAGGATACTTTGAGCCAGCAATTGAATATGTTCATTGCTATATTTCAAGTCTTTGTTTATTTCTAAGAGATTTTCTTCTGTTATTATACCTGTTGAGGTAATAATATTAAGGAATTTCGTGAATGTCTGTAGAGGAGTGGCATTTATTAGAGCAGAAGCTTCTAAAAGCCTACAAATGTGTTTTAGTCAAGTTTAATGGTGTACTTGTTTAATATTTGAATGCATGAGTACCTTTTATTGATGGTTATCCAATTTAAGGCCATTGTTATTGACTTATTGGTGTTCTCATTGATGATTGCTGATTAGTAAACGTAAAAAATTATCTCCTTCAACGTCACCTCGTTTAACAATATACGAACATAACCGTGCTGATTACGAATATACTCGAAAACGTTAAACCAACTTATTTCCTATTTAATTTACATCGTTCATTACTTTCATCAATTTTTCACAATTACTAATAGAAACTAAACACTTCCATTTGCATTTGCGAATATTTCTTGTAGTTTATATCGAAATATATTTGAAGTACCCCCACTTTTTAAGCCTTGGAAACATATGGCCATGAGTCATAAATCCACATGTACTTGTTTACATTGTAAAACTACGTATAATTCTTGAAAATATACAAAAACCCACGAAATGGAACCGAAACGAGACAGGGACACAAATAATAACATGGCAGAGAAGATAATCAATCAATTAAGTACAATTATCAAAGATATGAACACTATGTAAGTTTCATTTGTAGCTTAAGACTAAAAATGCAATTAAAGACTGTTTCCAGAGATGATTTCAGTATAATCCTCTCAACAACGAACGCTATTGATAAGAATACATCACCAGTGCATTATGTAGATAGTGATAGGTGTCTTGGCTTGGAATCATGGTGTGTCAAACAGATTTTCACATATTGTCAAGCACAAATCTTTCGATTTCGTCGAGATAAACCTTGTAGACTTTCCTCAGATGATGTGTATAAGCTGAATGTATATCTGAACATTGCGTTGCTTCTTCAGGCTGAGATAAACACGTTTTGGAACTATAAACGAGAGTTGACAATTTTTTTGGACGTACAAGAAGAGTTACGCTTTGCCAAACTCGTCTTAAGCCATTCGCCCAAATCTCTTCAAGCTTTTTCGTATAGAATTTGGTTAATTAAGACATGTACAAATTGTAATTATGAAGGTTTATTAAAAGAAGAGCTTTTGGTTATTGGGAAAGCTGTGCATCAATCGGCAAATAATTACCATGCTTGGAATCATCGCATATGGTGCATCGAATATTTATGGACAAAATCTTCGAATTTTGACTTAATTCTACAAGAATATGAGTATTCCAGTAATTTTATTAATCTACATGTTTCGGAGCATTCTGGTTTTCATTACCGACAGTACATTCTTCAGAAATTTAAAACATTTAATTGGAGTAATATTATAGATTGTGATTTAATCGATTTCCAGAGAAGAATCATAAGTATGTTGGGTACATTTGGGAAAACTGTGAATCCATGTATTGGTTACCTTAGTGTGCTATTGTATGAGTTATTCGAATTATGCAAACATTTGAATTTATTGTATCCAGGACATGAAGCTATCTGGTATCACCGCAGATTTGTTTTTAAGGAAATTGTGACCGAAAGTAAGAATGTAATAAGTAAGAACAACGTTTATGATAATGTACTTTCATATGAGACCCAATTTGTGCTTTCTCATTTAAATTCTAATAACAGTATGGATTTCCAGTATGTTCAGAAGTATCAAAAGTGGTCAAATAATATTTTAGGTATTAATTTGAGTAAGCACGTTGTTTTAGACGTGGGTGATGGTTTGTTTGCGAGCGGAACAAATATTTGATGTATAAATTATACATTTTATTGTATTTGTATTTCATTGTGTGCCTAAGGAATATTTATAATAAAGGACTAAAATATCAGTGATTGTGTTACGGAATATAATATTTTTACAAAAACTATTTAATTCAAATAATTATAATTGTTATTTTTTTGTATGTCCATAAAATAGCGCGGGTAATATTCTGAAGGAATCGGAACAGCTGTATTCTGTGCAGTTAAGTTTCGAATTCTTGGTGAGACCTAAGAGTTCGTGTTCTAGTTTAGATTTAGTGCGGATGCGGAAAACTCACCATTCACTAGCCGCCCCAAGTTACGATACCTCATGCTTCATTATACATTTTACATTCTATACATTTCTATATTATTCATAAACAATATATCAATAAATATATAAATCGAGTTTAATTGCAAAACTTCAACCTTATAAGAAGATATATAATTAAAAACTTGGAAAAATAGTTTTTTTTGGCCCACAACAGGTAGGTTAAATAAATAATATGTTTCTGGTTATATTCGTCCGAATATAGGATCTAGGTTTTTGTAACAATATCGCAAGTTTTTAAGACCATGGATTGGATCAAGGCTAATAGTGATTTTCATCATAACTTGTTGACTGTTACACTACAGGTCTACTGAAACTAGAGTAGTGTCGCATATCTTATTACCCGGCATACTGCCTCCATCCCTACTGCAACAACCCTCGCTGCCACAGCCACCACCGATCGATTTCCGAGCGGTGGCGGGTGGTGTAAACACAACGACACACAACCGCATGCGGTGCGAATCCGCCACCATCACAAATTATATCTTAAAACCCAGTGCGAATTGAGAAAAACTAGTGCGTATTGATGGCGGAGAGTATTGCAGCCGCCTCCGCCGGCGGCATCGATCAGTTGACGCCGCAAACGCCAGTCTTGAGCGTTGCCTGCCGCATCCTGCGCTCGCCGTCCCATGAGAGCGTCACCACCGACCTGTCGCTCTTCTCCGTCTCGTCCGCTGCCTCCGACCTGCACGGGCGCCGCCTCCTCACATTCAACAAGAATGATCAATTAATCAGAGGCCATAGTCCGAATCCGGATAATCGAAGTACGACGACCGGCAGGTAAACCACTTTCTGTCCACCCCCAACAAAACGCAAGTGTCGATGCCACGCGATGTCCACATTAGTATCATATTCATCGATTTGTGTACAATGTATCGGCATTCCCTAGTTTCGAGTCTACAGTGAACAGACTAGTATAGTAATGGAGGATATTAATAATTCTTGCAGACCTGCGGACATCCCTGAAATTCTATGGTTCGAAGAAGAGACCGATTTGATTCGCAGCTGTGCTGCATTATCCTCGGCTGTGGGGCTTCAGAAGAGCTTTAGTACAAGTGATATCAGCCAACTTCCTTCGCCGGATGAGGCCGCCCCTGGTCTACGCAGTGCGGTCTCCGACCTTGCTTTGAATTCTTTACAACGCCATGGGTTCTGGCTTGAGAATGGTAGGTTGGACCACGCGTCGAGGAGTTGTTCTACTTGGGTGGCGGTTGGCGATGTGGCCTCTACATCACAGCTGCCTTCCCCGCATGGGGGACATTCGGCTGCACCACCAGCAACATCTACACCACAGCCAACGCCAACTTTTACAGCAGCAGATTTTATCAGATCAGTTAACAAAAAGGTGAGTTCTTTGTTCCAGGACAACAGTTTCATCCAATCTTTTTTCGACTGGAACGAGCACATTTTCCTTTTTTTGTCTTCAAATACTTGATTTTAAGGTGATTCATATTTAAGGTGACTAGATTTTGACAAAGGCCAAGTATGCTGCTGTGTAGGAGTCAAAAATGTATCCCGCCAATTGCGGAGCATCTGATCACATTATCCATACCCATTATTCTTATTCATATCCACATATGGGGTATGGTTATATTGATCGATAATAATTATCCTAGTAGTTCCTCACTATTGCGCTTCTTTTCGAGCCATGGCTCTTCGGACTAATCTTCTCCTACACACATGGCACACATCTGGTACCTTTCCAGTTTACTTTATTTTCTTCCTTGGCCGTTTCTTGTTTGATTCGTGTTTTGTTATATTCTTCATTGGTTTCTTCCTTTTTATTCCTCCTTGCTTCCCTTGAGTACCAACCTCGGCTTCATTTACCTATTTCTGCTATTTTCGCATTCTTTTGCACAATTTTTTACATTCTCATCTACCAAGCTAATCAAATAATTAGATTTTTGTAGAGGTGTACATGGGAACAGCGTCTACACAGCATCTCAATATCCCCCTTTCTTCTGTTCCTTCCTTTATCTAGTGGCTTTCTCTTTATTAACATATTTCGTTCGCTTTTTAAAGAGTCCATATATAATCTACATTGTATCTTCTTCTAGGTTCGTCAAAATTACATCCGGCGTCGACTCCTTACCACCTACAAAGCCCTCGAACGACTTTCCCAAAGCGAGTTCAACCTGGACCGGATTGAAGTGACACCATCGGCAGCCGTTGCCAGCGTTAACACCGAATGCGTCCCATCCAGCCAAGGCCTATCCCCAGGTCCGACGCGATTAATGGTCCCAGGCGCTTCCCCAGTGGCCTGCGCCAAAATCTCACCAATTAGCAGCGCCAACGCGGCCGTCCTGCGCGTCGTCAAACAGCGCGCCAATCAAAATCTACCGCTGACACTCCGCGACGTCGAACGTGAACGTGGCAAACCACTCTCTAAATACGAAAGAAATATGATGATCTTCAATTGGCTGCACACCCTCGACGAAACTGCTGTCGTTGAAGGCGTGCCCTAATACGTCCAAACAAACAAAAACCAACCAAAAACAGTTGTTATATATAATGCATTCCAAAAGTAGCACTAATTATTCTCAAATAGAACTAAACCGAAATGAAATGTTTACTAACAATAAGTACAAAGCCAAAGACAGAAACAGTTAGGAACAAGAAGAGGCGAAATTCAAGACCGAGCTCAATCTAGGCATGTCTTTGATAGACTAATCGTTTACGTTTTAATCAGCAGCGTTCTCTGATGTTGATTGGTTATACGACGTCCACGTCGGCTCATTGTTGATGCAACGCCGCTACTTTTGCAAACAAACTTACAACATATCTCTTCAATGTCTACTTAATTCGCAACGTTCATCACTCATATCATCGTGTCAATCACTGCGAATCTTCTTTTATCTCGATTTACGCAGCGCCGTTTTTGTTATTTAACGTTGAAGTGTTTTGATATTTACGTTTAAGAACTTTCTGGCCTGTTACAACTTTGTATAATATGTATTCGAAGAAATTTACGCGCGGAAAAAAAATATACAACATATATTAATCACTTTCTTCTATTATTTGTTTACTTCTGTCATATCCTCTTCACTGATTCCAAACCTTGGTTTAAGGGGGCAATATTTTGTGATTATTTAAATATCAGATTGGATTTTTATATATGCTCTCTTACGGAGTGGAGTTAGCTGGTGGCTGGTGACTGACTTTAAGTTTTCTTTTCTTTAAATGTGATTTATGCTCCAACTTCATAGATATATTATATCATTTGGCGGACCTTTGACAAAGACTAGACACTTATATAAAGAATAACCACAAATAACTTCAAGTTAAGTGGTTTTCGCGATATTTTTTTATTACCAAGAGCTATGTGTGAAAATGAATAATGCAATTCATGTAAGAAATAACTCCTTCGGTTATATCTTCTCCATTTCATGAAATTTTTATTTCTAACTTGCATTAGAAATTTTTAAGATAAGAAACTATAAGATACAAAAAACTTGTTTTGACCCTGCTAGGTGAATATCTCTTTAAACTGTTTAAACAGTAAACGAACTATATTAACACTAATTCAACTGGTCGTAATCATTCAGGAGTTTCATATCTTACTTCATATCCTAATTATTCAAAGAACTAATTAATAAACCATACCTAGTGTTAAATGCCTAGTGCTGGAATTTTTTCAATTCCTATCAAAACCCAAACAAAAGCAGTGTAATCACAAAAACTTGATTTTCCAGTATTCTCTTCCGACAGACTGAATTACGTTGAACTTGACCACTAGTGACCAGTCAACCGTAGTGCATTGGTGCATGCTTGTAATTACACCGGATGAACCTATTCAACTTAATCGAAAAAAAAAATGTGTGCTTGGTTGGCATTCATAGTAATTTCAAGTAAGGTTTCTAAATAAATACTAATTATATTCACTGCCTTAAACCTTTGTCTTAAATTTTAGATGTTGTTTTATTGTCAAATGGCTATTACCTAAGTAATAACACTTTCGTGAGAGTTAAAAGACAAAGTTGTAGCATAGACCAATTTAAGTGTTCCTCTGGTGAGTGCGTTTCGGAAGACGTGATGTGTGATGGAGTAGAAGATTGTACAGACGGATCTGATGAAAACAACTGTTCTAAGTTTCCGTACGTCCTGAACTAGAATCTGCTTATCCTGTGTTCTATTTTTTACTTTTTTTTGTGTATTTGAAGATGTCCCAGGGAATTCTTCAGATGTACGTATGGGGCCTGTATAAATCCTGACCATGCCTGTGATGGTATCAAACATTGTAAAGACAATTCTGATGAGACTTATTCAAAATGTAAGAAAACGGATGAAAGACCAAATATCGTATCAAAATGCAGGTAAGACTAATCTGTGGGTCTTTTATCTTGAAATGTATGATGTTATCTTTTTTAATTGTAGTCAACAAGAATTCCAATGTGCAAATGAACAATGTATAGATGACATAGACCTATGTGATGGTAAAGTAAATTGTTTGGATGGCTCTGATGAAACAAGTGCAGCGTGTGGAAGTCAGAAATGTGCAAAATTTGCTTTCAAATGTGCCTATGGGGCTTGTATTAATTTAGACTTGAAGTGTAATGATATTAGCGATTGTTATGATTCTTCCGATGAGATTGGTTGCCCCAATTCAAGACTGACTACCACCTCAACTACAACTACCACTACTACTCCTACAACTACCAAGACAACCACTAGCACTACTGCAGTAGCTCCAATTGAAATAACGACCAAAGATTATATTAGTCCGGTGACCACTCGTGAAGGTTCCACATATGGTTGTACATTGCCGCCATATCCTACCAATGGGAAGTGGCAAGTTTTCGGCCCTAGCGATTTACCTCCGGGACAAAGCGTTGACAATGGAACAGTTTTAAAATATGAATGTAGTCCACAGTTTGCATTACATCCGTCGAATCCCTTTGTTTACTGCGCGGGAAAATGGTCAGATACCCCGCAATGCCTAAGTATAGTTAATCCTTTAAATTAAGCCACCTAGGCTTAATTTTTTGAGTTTTTAGGAACCTGTTCTGCGATCATGTCTACGAAGAAGATGACGGTTAAGTGCTCTCTGGATGGTTCCAATGTGGATTGTAATACTCCATATCATGGTACCCAAGCGATGTTAGAGTGTAACACCTTCTATGAAGATCCTACGTTAGAGACCCGCCCAAATAGGTTCTGTGAGGATGGATCTTGGGATTATTCCTTACCACAGTGTGAACCAAGTATGATCATTTCCAGAGGATCCATTATTCTCTGTTTTCTATATTTTCTAACACATCTAACATCTTGCATTATTTGCTCTTCAATTAATCTTCTAATTGTTGGGATAATTTATTACGTGCTTTTGTTTCTAAAGTTAAAACTTCATTTTTTCAGTTTGTGGACTTAAAAGTACAGAAGCTCAACCATTGGTCATCGGAGGACAGGCAGCCAAGAAGGGTGATTACCCTTGGATGATTGGTCTTTACAGAGTTGAAGACCAAACTAATATTTGCGGTGGCTCAATGATAACACCATCAATCACTCTAACAGCTGCACATTGTTTCGAAGGAAATTATGATCCTAAGTCCTACCTACTGGCCGCCGGGAAGTATCATCGCGAATACACTGATCCCCGGGATGTAGATACCCAATATTCAGGAGTAAGTTTTCTTAATTTCAAGTTCACGGAACAACCTTAACCCATGGTATTCCAGATCAAAGAGATAAAAATTCCTACAGACTACAATAATGGCGTTCCTTACTTCGCATTCGATATCGCAATCTTAGTTTTGGATAATCCTTTCAAGATTTCTCGATCTGTCCTCCCTGTTTGTATAGACTTCAATCCGAAATTCGACGAGACGAATTTGGTTGACATTAATGGTGTTGTCACCGGTTGGGGATTCACCACAGGCGTTGGAACTCCCTCTGATGTGCTTAAGGTCCTTCAGGTTAATTACAAAACTCAACAGATGTGCACATTAGCAGATGACTTTAAACAATATTATAATTTTGCAAAGGATAAAATGTGTGCAGGCCCTGTTAATCAAGGTAAAATAATGTCTCACTCGCCTATCTTACTCTTTTCTTTTGATTTCATATTCTTCTTCCATATATATATATAAATATATTCTAGGTGAAAGTTCCTGCCAAGGAGATAGTGGCGGTGGCCTAATGTTCAAAAAATCCGGGCGTTATTATATTCGAGGAATAGTCAGTGTTGGAGCAAGGGATCGAAGTACTTTCGGTTGTGATGTCAATCAACTAACGCTTTTCACAGCTGTCCACTATCATGCTGCACTTATTCAAAGTTATGTTAATAAGAACAAAATTTAATGAATTTATTTTATATAATGACTTGAAACAAATAAATAAAATACAGCTTCCATCGCTTTAATAAAATTATTCCAGAAAAAAGTTATTAGAAATATCCATAACTCCTTTACATAGGCAATTGATATGACCTAAATTAGTATACATTTTGCGTGCCCCAAATTTTTCCCTCGGCGTCGATTAAAGTTTGTAGTTTTCAATGGGTCAGTCCATAAGAGGACATATGCACTCTTTTGTCTCCGAAAGTAGAACATGGTGCCTCAAGATGTTCAAACTAAATCAATGCATGAGTTGGTGCTGATAGAAGAAAGGGTTAAATAAAAAGATTATTAATTTCGTTTCGTGTCAAAATAAACAGCTCATTATCTACTATGCTACCTAAAATAGGGCCATATAAACAACATATGCAAGGAGAAGAGGCGCTTTCAATTTTTTTAAAATTTGAATTCCTAATAGAAACGTTTCTGAGATTTTTTACTAACTGTACAGCGGTTCTTTTTCCCGTTTCAACAAAATCATACTTCGCCTTCCAACTGAAGAGTCAACAGCTTCTGCGTCCTCGTCTACCCTTCAATAGTTAGTTCAAAATAAGAAATAAAAATAATATGCTTAAACATTTGTAAACACGATCTTATTAGATTTGTTTATTGAGAAACTACTGCAATTAATCCTTTGGCAATTAAAACTACTTTATCATTCGCCGATGAACTTTTGAACTGTATAGATCAGACAACACCAGCTTGAGCTTGACTTTATTTTTACTGTTTATTGCGAGCTGTGATTATTTCGGAAAAAACCTGTTTGGTGTTTCGCGCAGCAAAATATACGAACGTAAATACCCAAACGTTACGCGCACACCGACCATCATCATCTTCAGTAACTGATGGTAATCCGCATATGAACGAAAACAAATTTGTCGGCAGAGTAATAAAGACACCTCTACAATGGTAAATCCAGGTTGGATTTTATTATTATTGGGCTGTGAGTGATTTTTATTAATAATATTATATCATGATAATTTTCATAGTTTTCTTGGTTACTTCATATTCTTTAAACACTTCAAGGTTTTGCATTTACTGAGGGATATCACATACATGACGATTTCACCTTGGCGCGACATCGACGTCAGATTTCAAATTGCAGGTATGTGCTGGATTAATCACGCAATTGTGTTTTATTTACGATGTTACGTATGATGTTTTTAGTAATAGTGAATTTGACTGCGGATCCGGTATATGTATAACAGAAGATGCAATGTGTGATGGCGATGAAGATTGCGAGGACGGTTCTGATGAAAACAATTGCAGGAATTTTCCGTAAGTATAAAAAGAAGATAGTGCCCAAACTAAAGAAATCTAGCTGTATCTTTTTGACTATTAGATGCCCAAAATTTCTATATAAATGTGCCTATGGCGCTTGCATCAACATGGGATATGTGTGTGATGGCAAAAAGGATTGCAAGGACAATTCAGATGAGACGGATCCCAGGTGTATTTCTAGAAGACCGGTTTCATCTTGTGGGTAAGAGCTTTAAACATCTAAATTTGTGACGACACTTTGATTGAAAAATGGGATTAGTAAATTCCAGTTCGAATGTGATAATGGGCAGTGTATAAGCGATGATGACATCTGTGATGGCAAGGCCCACTGTTCAGATACTTCCGATGAGTCCCTGAAGGCTTGTGGCAATTTTACGTGTCCATCGTATGGTTTTCGGTGTGATTATGGTGGTTGTATAAGTCTGAAGTTGAAGTGTAATGGACAGAATGATTGTCATGATGGATCTGATGAGAAGGACTGTCCTATTCCATCCGGTACCGTTCCAACACGAAAGTAAGTTTTTGAACGGCTTATAATCGTATGTTTATCCTTGGTCTCTTATTAACCTGCATCTACTTCGTCTAGTGCTACTTTTAATAGTCCTTAAATGGTCTTATGATCTTCTAGGGGCGATTGTGTCTTACCACCACATCCAACAAATGGCAGATGGACTCTGCTCGGAGGAAACAGAATGGTTCCCGGCGGTTGGGTCAACAAAGGCACAGTTCTGCAGTACACGTGCAATTCAGGTTTTGGCCTGTCACCAAACACAGCACTAGTTTTCTGTACGCCATCCTGGACACCTATACCATCTTGTGTTTCAATGAGTACTACGAGTATGACAAGTGCAAGTGCACCGTAAGTTTAAAAAGATCCCAAAGATATTCTTGCTGTTATATTCCTTATTAGGGGCTCTTGTACTATTCCTCAATATCCCGAAAATGGACAACTCATCGACGTCCAAAGAAATCTCTTCACACCGGGTACAACAGTTAAAAATGGAACCATTATGGGGGTACAGTGTAAGAAGGGCTACGCATTGGATCCACAAGATGAACGAGAAGCTATATGTAATACAACTTGGTCCATATTACCAAAATGCTTGAGTAAGTGTAAACTAACTTTAGGTTGCATAACTCACCATGCTATTACAGGAACGTGTATGAGTGCTAATCTGCCACCATCGGCGAATGCAAATGTTCGTTGTACACTTAACGACTATAAGGTGAACTGTGATATCCCGGTTGATGGTACCAAGGCGTTTTATTCCTGCCTTCCTCTGTATGAAGACTTTACCTTGCAGGACACACCAAATCGTTTCTGCAAGGACGGTACTTGGGATCTAACATCGCCACGTTGTACACCGAGTATGTATTGTATCACTCCCTTCCTTCATTATAACCCCAGTCTAGAATACGAATCTAAGCAAACGCCTTCTAGTATGTGGAATATCAAGCGATAAAGCTATAACCCTATCGGTTGGTGGGAAAATCACCTATAAGGGGGCCTATCCATGGATGGTGGGTCTTTACAATTTCGACAAAAATTTGAAAGATTGGGATCAATTCTGTGGAGGATCAATGATTACCCCGAAGATCACCCTCTCAGCTGCTCACTGCTTCATTGAGAAACACTCTACTGATCCAGCTGATTACAAAGTCGCAGCAGGGAAATATTATCGTCAATTTAGCCATGATAATGATAAAGATGCCCAATATTCAGATGTAACTTTTATCGGTCGTCCATATCAGCTTCACACTTCATACTTTCTTATTTTAGCTCAACGACTTGATCATCCACTCAGAGTATAGCAAGGGTGAACATTTTCAAGCCAATGATATCGCCATTTTAGTGTTGAAAACCCCATTTCAAATAACCCAATATATTCTGCCAGTGTGCATGGATTATAATAACAATTATAATCAGGATATTCTTATTGGTCTTCAAGGCTTTGTAGCTGGATGGGGTTTTACAACAAGAATCGACAAATCTTCGGATGTGCTTAAGGAACTCGCGCTTAATTACAAGTCTGATAAGCAATGCCAGCTGACCTCGGACTTTGCAAATTTCTATCGGCACGCTAGGGATAAAATGTGTGCCAAATCAGACAAACAAGGTAATTACAAGAATACATTTCAGACTGTAGAACGTAAAAATATGTGTTTTAATAGGTGAGAGCCTCTGCAGTGGGGATAGTGGAGGTGGTTTAGTCTTCAGGCAACAACGAAATCGTTATTACATACGTGGTATTGTTAGCATCGGAAAACTCGATAAGCAGGAACATGGATGCGACTTGAATGAACCCGTCCTTTTTACCTCTGTTGCATACCATGCCAATTTCATACAAAGAAATTTGTAAGTTGCTGAAGCGACTTTTTTTGTAATCTTTGATTAAAATAAATTTTAATGCACATGTATTTTGAATTTCATTTAATATTATATTGCTATTAAAAGGCAAAAGTAGTGGTACTTCAGGAATATAACATTTTTCAACTTGCAGAAGACATCTCAAATTATATTATTTGATAGTCAATTAGATTCTCTAGAAATGTAAACGTTTACTTTACATCTAAAACTTCGAGTGAAACTCACTCGAAGACGTATCAGGAATCAGATAAAATGTGTGTAAAATGGGATGAAGTGATTAGAGTAGTAAGGTATAAAGGGTTGATAATGATGAAAGATGAGGGGAATGTCTATCAGAATGATTTGTAAAAAGGGAGATATTTATGTAGTGGAAATAGGTGGAAGGCGTACGGGGGGAAAGTCGTTAGGTATGTTGAAGAACTGTTTCTGAACCTGGGGACGAAAAATAAATTGATAGGATTTGTGACATAGGAGATGAGACAGAATAAAATACATTACAGCTTATATAATCCAGATAATAAGGACATCCGAGAAACTAATCTCCGTAAAAAGATCACATTTAAAGAAACGGTGCAGCAAGGTCTGTGCGCTTTAAAATGTTCTTATTCTGAAATACAGAAACTTTCCTTATCAATGTGAACATGAAGCAGAAGAAAGTTATCACATTACTCTGACCCTGTGTTAATCCATATTAGAGTATATTCCCACAATATAACTGCTGACCTTTAGAATAGCACATAATTATTATTTTTTGCTTGAGTTTATCATTTGGGAACAACCTATTCCGCAAATCGCTTGAGATGTATAAAATCTACGCTACTTATAAATGCCGATCACCAACAAGTTGGTTGTAAAGCTGTAAACATAGCAAGGCGAACAAGTAACAAAAATGATTAATCGACAATGTGTTGTACTATTGCTGGCTGGTTGTAATTGAGCATTCAAAATGTTATAACTTTTCAAGTGTTCATTTTTCAAGGCATCGTACTCTGTGGAGGATATCGCTCAATAAGAGACATTAGTAGCTCTTGTACCATACCAAATCATCCAACAAATGGCCAGCTCATTGATAATCAGGGAAATCCTGTTACGCCGGGTACTATTGTTAAAAGGGGCACTGTTATAGGAGTTATATGTAGGAAATACTTCTCGTTGGACCCACGAGATAAGAAAGAAGTTACTTGTGATACAACATGGTCTAAATTGCCTGCGTGTTTGAGTAAGTCTACTTGATTGTTGAAGCTACTTTTGTTTACAATTACTTATTTCTTGTTACAGAAACATGCATAAGTGCCATACCTAAATCAGGGTCAAATTTGGAAGTACACTGTTCATTTCACGGCAATCCCGTAAACTGTGAAACTCCTGTTGCTGGTACTCAAGCTTCATATACTTGTAGTGACCAGGACTCGTTAAACAACGCAGAACAACGTTTTTGCATTGATGGTTCATGGGATTATTATCAACCGCGTTGTTCACTTATCCCGTAATTTTTCAGAATCATATTCAAAGCGTGTATTTTTAAACTTTAAAATATCATCGATTATTTTGTATGTTGGTCCATAATGAAATATTAAAGAGATAAAAAGATGCATGTATTCTATATTTTTCCAAACCACTGTCACGGGCCATCCCATCAAACGGTAGAAATCAGAAAAGATTGCCACAAAAGGCTCTCTTCTATGCGTGTATATGAGCTCGGCTTAATATGCCCTCGACGTTGTGTTTTTTGGGTATTGTCCTAACTAGAGTAAGTGGCCCTACGATTGCAGTTATTATATACCCTACATGAGCTATATCACTTCGAACATTTTAATTTCATCATCGTTCTGCGAGCTCTGTTGTCAACAACTCTCAACAATTTCCAAGTGGTTCTTTGCCTCGGTCATAACACCTATCATATTCTCCGGGTTGATCACCTGTTGTCCTATCTGAACCTTAAGAGTTTTCCTGGTTTCCCTGACTGAGATCCACTGAAGAAACCTTATTCCTCTCTTGCTCATGTTATATAGGTACTCCTCGAAACATCCTTGCCCAATCCGAAATTGGTATGTTCAAAAGTGAACTTCTGCAGCGTTTTCCATTTTCCTTCTTTCTTTCGTATTAATGGGCCATTCGGCATCCTAATATATAGACAATTGGTCTTCTCAGGATGAACTGTTAATCTTGTCGTAGTGGCTGAATTCGTGTAAATGCCCTTTGTTTATCATGAAGATGGTCTCCGGAAATTATCATCATTATAAAAACGTCCTTTCCCTTTAATACATTGGTCGGACAAGCCTGATTACGACAGGCGGTTACCAGATAGCTACTCACAAAGCGTCTCTACCCTGTAGTTATAGCGCAGTACTTCCACAAATGAATGCTTCTATCCTCTTTCAAGTCTATGTAGTCTTTAACGTAAGGAAAATTCAAATTCTATTTAAAAGAATGTACTTTTAACTAAATATTTGTCAATAATACATAAAAAAATATTGGATGATAACTTTATATATTTCTTATACGAAAAAAATCATTTAAAACAATCAGTGAGCCATTACAAAATGTAAAACATAGCTGCAGTCAATTCATCTAAACATAAGCTCCGTTTCCTTTTGGTTCGGTTAACTATAATTATCTTTTTTTTATCTACGTGTCTGTACCGTGTTTTCCCTCAAACTAAATGCAAGCACCAAATGCACGACACGAATTATTTAAAAATAATGTCAGGTTATTTAAAAATGCTACAAACGATTTATCAGCCAGAAAGTAATACGATAATGGTCCCCTCGTAAAATACGCATTCTCATCAGTGTCACACAATAGCCATTTTTCGAGTGAATCCACCTCACGAATCTTACGTAACTGTGCGTAGAACATGCAATCAGTGTATGTATGTATTAATATAATTATATATAGGTTATACAATGGTTTATACAAAAGAAGAGACAACGCAGCTACGCCATTGATACATGGTTAGAGGTGGTGAATGTATACGGCTTTCATTATTTCTGTTTTTATCAGCAGTTATTTTTACAATAAAATCTCCGTTTCGCTCGACGTATTGTGTTGCTTTTATATTTGTAGTTGTTGGCGGTGTCTTTGTACGGCTGTAATCTTCGTCGTAGACGTACTGTTTTGTTGCTGCTTAGTGCGATTGGAAGTAGAAGCGGTAGATGATGGTCGCTACGACACCCAGGGTGATTGGCATTAACCACGCCATCAAAGAACTGAAACAATAACAAAATAAAATAGTTTAAATTAAATACTCATAGCTAATAAAGTAAAAATAAGATCATTTGCGCAATGACTAGTATAAAAAATGCCAATTAATATATGCCCTCACCAAAAGCATACTCAGAACAACAGAGATGCAAGCTCTAAGAGCAATAAGCGGACTAACCATCTGGGACAAAAAATGGAATAGTGATATTAAAAAGAGGTGCAATGTTCCAGACATAGTGCGATTGACAAGAAATCGTAGAAGGATGTGAAACGACCACGTTGACAGAGTGCAGACCGATAGAATCGCGCGAATGGTGAAAGAGAGCAGACCATAATGAAAACGCCACACCGGCAGACCACCAAAAAGATGGTCCGATAGCTGGACATCAATATCGCAGGAGAAATACCAGTAAAACACAAGCTAATCAGCTTAACATAAGAAGAAGAATAAATGTATGGAACAATATCCGGCAATGTTTTTCAATGTATATTTCCTTCAATACGAGGAATTTCAACTAAACTAGTATTGTTTCTGATCAAATGATATACGTCCATGAAATGCTCATATCTCAAAATTTCAATTTTAACTACATTAATACACGATCTTGTCGGTAGAGCATAATGTTTGTAGGATCGGATCGTAAAACCAAAATGGGCCAAAAGTCCCTAATTGACAGTAAATGAATCGCGGTCACTCATGTGTCACCCAATGGTGGATTGACCAGTTTAATCTCTGCCAATAGTTTTCCATTAGTTATCAAGGTTATTAGCAGCGCAGTAGTCGATGAGAGACATATAATAACTTTGACAACCAAAAGCATATGGAAACTTAATGATGCATGTTTTTTATGTCCCATT